>RYFJ01002352.1:0-59588 GCA_003991445.1 Oryza meyeriana var. granulata
AAAGAGAGAGATATTTCCTATTACAAAATCAGAATGATACACTATGGCCATTATATTTGCCTAATGAAAATCATTAGCTATTCCTTTTAATCCTAAAAACGTGCAAGGTGGAAATAGCTACAAACAAGGTAACACCCTTGAATTTAATCAGATTCTGCCAGTCTTTATAAGACCACACAAATTAGGAGAAATGATTGTGTAAAAAATATTTAGTTTATTATGACTTATGATTTCAATTGATAAGTTCTTTTAACATACCTATTAGTATGATGCCTCCTGCCAGTTTTCGTGTTCCTGCAATAACACATGAATTTAAATTAATAAAATCAATACCAAGAGTAGATTAATCTTTCGGGTACTTCTAACTTCTCAGGAGAAAGAAAGAGTTATGTAGTATTAGAGCTAGGGTTCAATATTTCCATAGAAACCAGTTTCTTGGTAATGGTAAAGAGATGAAATATGTTTTGGAAATGGAAGAATTTGATATTTGGTTGTAGAGGCTTCATGCTAGAGTGTGGCTGGATCACCATACCTGTATTGGGTGTACTTAATCTGAAATGTGCAAATCTGGAGGCATGTCCATGACTATTGCAAATGATAAAAGGCATCGGATATCATCACACCTTGTACTCATCTACCTTTCTAATCAGCATTGAAGGGTCTCCAGTCTAAAGGCCACCTTAGGAAGTTAGTTTTTAGAATTCCTGGTTTTTCTAGGCAAATTTTTCCACCAAAGTTCTACTGATAGCATATTAGCGGTAGAGAGATGGGTACATAATCAACAGAGGCAAACTATGTAAATACTTAAGTTCCTTATTCTTTGTGCATGAATCTAAAATGAAGTAATACAACTGGAGGTAGAATATTTCATACACCAAAACTTGTAAAATCATGCCTCTATTCTGGTATCCTACATAAATGCAGATTTGTCCAAAATATACAAATTCTTTTCTTGCTTATTGTGACCAAAACTTCACCTGGAACCAGCCTCAGTGTTGAAGAGTCGATAGTTTGAAACCAATAAAGCAAACTGGGTTGATAAAATCTAGTTCTGCTGAGACCAAGCATATACTGTTCTGGACACTTTTTGAAATGGTTGGAAATGTAAAACACATATAAATGCTGACAATGACATAGGGTAAAGAATTGTTGTTTGCTGCATTTGTCCTTTCCAATTACACACTTAAGCATTTTAAAGCTCTCCATGGCAAGCGAAATTTCTGTTTGCAGGTTAATATTGAAGATACTTGCAAAGGATTCTTGAGGTTGCCAAGGTTTACTAATTAACTAATACATGGATTCCTATATTATGTATATTGTTATAGATGATGAATCTTTTATATAATGTTCAATATAAAAGTTCAGATTCACCCACGGGCAAGTTGTTTGATTTTACTTAGCTTCTCCGAAGTACTGGTTAATTCTGTGCATTTGTTACACACCCAACTATGCGCTTTTATATAATGTTTAATCGAATAGCCTTTCAGTACTGGAAATGTAAAACACATATTAATGGACAACTACTGAACTAATATTTCAGTACTGAAAAATCAGTCATCAAAATTTAGTCCGGTAGTACTACCCATAGGCATGCTTGACAGTCAAAGCCTTGTCACGGAATTATTCATTTCGAAACATACACTAAATAAGTTCACTAGATATAAGATTTTCTAATACACAAACCCAAACCAGTTCCCATTCCCAACTTTTAGCAATGACAGTTCCAATACACACAGAGCGAGTATTCCACAAGAATCACGAAATTAATTGTTGAAACATAGTCAACGTCTTAATCTCACTATTAATTTCAAGTTGCGATTTATAATTGGTTGTCAAACGATTTAGGACTCAACGATCTATTTAACCGAAATTCTTGTGATAGGCCCTCTGCTCGCTCCCTACTTCCCTTCCCTCTTTTGTTTTCTCTCTTTTGTGATGGGCCCTCTGTTCGTTCCCTCCCTCTTTTTCTTCTCCCTGCACGTGTGGCTGCAACCACGGCCCACGCTCTATTTTCACTCCACAAAGGCAAGGCGGAGCCAACGCTTGTGGCTGCATTTTCTAGTGCTCAGACGGCCAAGGTGACGCTTCAAAACCGCTAGATATTGTTAAATCTCCCAACTGAAGCTACTGGTTGCTATTAAATCACCCACACGAGATCCCCAATATTTATCCTTGCATCTGTCAGAAGTTACCCAACCAAAGTCACAAGATTAGAAAGCAGCACAAACCTCTGTAGCATCTCAGCATAGGGCAAGCATGCCTGCTTCTACACAAACGGCCTTCAGTTGTGCACCATTGAAGTCGTCCGTAGATCGTGCCAACTCTTCAAAGTTGACATCAGGGTTTACATTCATTTTTCTTGAATGAATCTAGAAAAGACAACATAGAAAATAAAGATTGTTTTACTTCTGGCAGAACAAGGTTTTATTTTTATTTTAATAAGGATAAACAGAATAGTAATTTTTGGAACAAGTGGCCAACACAGATTTCAGGAGCCATACTTGCAAGATTCTAGCTCATGCTTCTTCCGATGGATGAGGGAACTCAATTTTTCGGTCCAGACGAGCAGACCTCATCAAAGCAAAATCAAGAATGTCCACACAATTAGTTGCAGCTATCACCTGAAGTCACATGGCGCATCCAACCATTAGATAGATAAGATATCAATGAAGCATTCATAAAGTATTGATTCATAATGGTCAGCAGAAGCATGTCTAAAACTACTCATTTTGCAATTAAACACATTTTTCCATTCCAGAAGATTAATGAGTTCAAAAACATTTTGTGATAAATCATCATAACAAACAACAATGAATGCTTTACAATTCAGACTGAAGAGACAAATAAACATGCTGACCTTTATCCTCTCATCACTACTGAATCCATCTAGCTGATTCAGCAACTCCAACATTGTGCGTTGCACTTCTCTGTCTCCACTAACTTCACTGCAGTAGAAAAAATTACGGTTTATTATACTGTGAACAATAATATATCTAGTTGCGTGCATTACAATAAAGAAGAAGCTAAATGTACCTATCAAAACGCTTTGTTCCAATTGCATAAATTTCATCAATAAAAATGATGTAGGGGCCTTCTCCTTTGCAAGCTGAAAGGCATCACGAGCAAGCTTTGCACCATCACCAATGAACATCTGGACCAATTCACATAGACATTAATATGTATCTAGGCTAGAGAGGTAACGGTGGAAAATCAAAGTCTGATGGAGAAGGAGAGGGGGATGGGAGGCAGCAGCGCACCTGATCATGCTGCCCGAGGTCGCCGTCGTCCCTGCTGTGCTACTCTTCCGCCCTGCCCCTCCCCTTCTGATCTTAGGGTTGGAGCAGTGAGGGCCGCATGGGGGTGAGATAGAGGATGAGAGGCAGCGGCGCACCTGCTCATGCCGCCTGAGGTCGAATCCGTAGGGTTGGAGGAGTTGGAAAGGCACAGCAGCGATCTGGCGGTGGACGATCCGGATGGAGATGCACCAGGGGCGCAACGGAGGGGCCGCCAGGAACAACGAGGGCGGCACCGGGAGCGCAACAGAGGAGGAGGTGGCGAAGAAGGTGTCGGGGGCACAACGGAGGTGGCGCGGGGTGATATGGTTCTCGGCAGCGGCACGGCGCGACGCGGTAGGGTTGCCGGCAGCGGGAGAGGGGTGCAGGAGAGAGAGGTGGTTCTCGGTGGCGGTAGGGTTTTCGGCAGCGGCGCGGTGCGGTCGGGTGCAGGGGGATGGGAGCAGCGTGGGTTCAATCTAAGCTGCTGATCTGAAGTAGAGGAGCGTGAGAAAAATCTAAACCCTTAAGAAAGAATCATCATCATTATAAGGATTTTTTAAGCAGTACAAAAATAAACAGTAGATATTTACCGCATAAGAGATACATATGTAACAGTAAAACAGTGTGGTGTCACTGTGCTACCAGCCTACCAAGCTGAACAACCCAAAATGCTCAACCTAGTGATGTCCAAACGGGCCGTGCTCTGTCGGGCCGGTCCGAGCATGGTGCTACAGTAACCGTGTCCGGCTGGATCGGCACGGACACGACCCGATAGGCCCATCTTTTTTTCCATAAATTTTCTATTTTTTCTCTATTTTTTTTCTTATTTTTTAATAATTTTTTAATAATTTTTTATTTTTTTCTAATATTTTTCCTCCAGTTTTTATTTTTCGCTTTTTTTATTTTTCCTGCCTCATATTTTCAAATTTTTTGACCAAACTGCTAATAGACCGGCAACCGACCTACATGCCGATTCGGACCCGTGCCAGCACGGCACGGCCCGTCATCTTCATGGTCTGTACCTAGACCGAGATCTCAGCACGTGAACCGACACAGTACGATCCACTATAAATACCATATCTTAACGGATCGTGCCATAATAGATTATGTCTTGGATCGTGCCGGCCCGAAAGGCCCGTTTGGCCAGCTATAGCTCAACCCAACCATCATTACCCAGTAAAGATCAGGCCCGTTTCGTGCTCCCCTTCCTCTCCCATAGTCCCATCTCACGGCAGCAGCGGCCGGATAAAAAAACCTTTTTTTTTTTCCTCCCCACTCTCTCCGACCTCCCTCCTCGGCTCCACCCTTCTCCAGCCCGGCCGCCTCGCCGCCACACCGTCCTCCTGCAGGGCGCCGCCGCCGCTGCAAGCTGAACCTGCTCCCTCACTGGCCGGCGCCCAACGCCTCTCCCTTTCGGTAAAGCTCGCATTTTTTTCTCTTTCTGCTGGGTTTTGTTTGTCCGGCTCGGTTTCTGCTTAGTCTTGATCTCCGAGTCGGAAGGGGAATTTAGTGGTCTAAGATTCACACATGGCTTGTGCCCGGAGTTCCGCGCAGTCCTGGGTTTCTTCAGCTCTCTTGATTTGCTCTGTGTAGTTTGTGGTTGGGCTGCTCTTTAGGGTTTCTTGCAAATCCTGATGATGATGGGTGACGTTTCAGATTGGTGTGTCTTGGTCTCAGAAGTGATGGGAAAGAAGGTGAAGGCCAAAGCCAAGAACTCGAGGAAAGCCCAGCAGCAACGGGAGCAGACGGCGGCGCCCTCTGATGATGCTGGATCTGGGGATGCGGCGGCGCCGCGGCGCGCGGGAAATTCGACGGAGGAAGCTGCTGCGGCGTCGGCCAGCGGGAGGGAGCAGTGCGGCCACTACGGTGGTGACACTGCCCACCTGGACAAAGTCCTCTTGGAGATCATGTCGTCCAAGCATTTCGCGTCGTGTGAGCATTGCCGGGAGGACACCCCTAGGAAGAAAGGTGGTGGAGGGGGTGGCAAGGAGAAAGGGGGTAAGCAGCAGAAGAAGAAAGGAGGTGGCCCCAAAGGTGCTGCGGCCAAGGCACAGGCGAAGGCGGAGAAGAGTAATATGTGGGTCTGCTTGGATTGCGGTCGCCATTTCTGTGGAGGTGAGGTGGATATGACCAAACCGTACGGCCATGCCCGAAGGCATGCCAAGCAGGACCGGCATTGGTGGGCTGCACGGTTTGATGATCCGACTGTTACATTTTGTTTGTCATGTGAAAAGGAGATGTCGATCGAGATGCCTAGAGTAGAGACAGTTGCTGCAGTGCCAGCAGAGGTAGTTGGTGCAGTTGACAGAGATATAGGTTTAGTTAACTTTCATGGTGGTGTAATCAGAGGGCTGCCAAATCTTGGGAATACATGCTTCTTCAATGCAGTGATGCAGAGCCTCCTCGCGCTTGATAGGTTGCGCAGTAAGATGTTGGGACCAGATGTTCCAACAGGGGCACTTTTGATATCACTGAAGAAACTCTTCACGGAGACGAGTGCTTCAAATGACGTAGGAGGTGCACTGAGTCCAAAGAATCTCTTCTCAAATATTTGCTCAAAATACCCGCAGTTCAGGGGCTACCAGATGCAGGATAGCCATGAATTACTCCGCTGTTTTCTTGATGGCCTGCATACGGAAGAAAATGAAGCACGGAAACTTGCGGATGAGGCTTCAAGTGCAGCCCTTCCTACAATTGTCGACTCCATCTTTGGTGGTCAGCTGTCTAGTACAGTGTCCAGCACAGAATGCACACATAGTTCTGTTAAACATGACCAATTCCTTGATCTCTCACTACCAGTTCCATCCAGGAGGCCTCCAGCCAAGAGTGTGTCATCACCACCAGCAAAGAGGAACAAACAATCCATTAGAGATAGGAGTAAAAATCGGAGATATGGGAAGATTTCTACACGAGTGTCTCCTACAATACAGGCAAGTAACAAAGAAAAGGTCCAAACGGTTGCTGAATGCAATGATTCCCAGATTCCTGGTTCGGAGTCAGGACAGGTTGTCAGTGAGAAAGAGCCTGATCCTTCTGAATGCAGTGAGTCATGTGCTTCTGTGCCTAATTTAGAACAAACGGGCACTTCAAATGTGGAGGATGTCACTTGCTGGTTGGATTACCTTGATGATGCAGATGAAGCAAAATCTGAGATTCTTGATTCTGCAGATTCTACTGAAGCAGGACAAATCTGGGAAGACAAGGGTGTTATTCATGGTCCATTTCAGTTGCAGGATGATGCCTTATCGAAAGAGCCGGTCTTGGGTCCTGAATACTCTGCTGAAAACCTTGATGATGCAACATCTTCACAGCCTGTTATCTTGCTTCCTTACAAAGAATTTGGTTCCACTGCCGAGGAAATAGATGGAACCACAGAAAATTCACAGAAACCAGAAGATGCTGTTGCTCCTTCGGCTGTTTCTCCTTTGACAGAAGATAATGCACAACCTGCATCTGTTGGTGATGTGGATCAAGATGACTATGTTGGTCTTGGTGATATGTTCAACGAGCCTGAAGATACTTCTGATGTCAAGAAAGAAACAGGTACAGTTGAAGATATTGATGTAATGGCCTGGAGTAGCAACAGTGCTGAAGATGAGGTGGATGATAGTAATGCTCCCATATCAGTTGAGGGCTGCTTGGCTTTGTTTACTGAACCAGAGTTGCTCTCTGAACCATGGCACTGTGAGCACTGTTCTAACTCCGTTGCATGCCCAGACACCAATGATGGCAAAGATGATGAGATGGTGACTAGTGCCAATGGAAGAAAGGATGGTGAGGAGATGATGACAGGTGGTGATGAAAGACAAGATGGTGATAAGTTGATCACGAGCTGCATCGAAAAGGAGGGCATCGATCAGATTATGGCAACTGATGGTTGCTCTGACAATTTAAATACTGACATGAACAGTAAGGAGGGTGGCTGTGCAAATTCTTCTTTGGCTGGTGCTGATAACTCAGGTGATGCTAACTTTCCAGACAATGGAAAAGCTGCTTTACTGAAAACAGGTGGATTGCTTGTTGTGGACAAAACTGAACAGGCAGACAGCAAAGTAGACCATCAGGAGACTAGGAATTTGAACAGCTCAGTGGTGGAATATACATCTTCAAGTAAGCAACCACATGACGAATCTGTCCAGCATAAGGATGAACATAATGTGGATGTAGCCTCTGAAGAAACAACTGCACCACAGTGTGGTGACAACGAATCTGCCTCCTGCAGCACAACTAACAGCAATGAAGCTGAATGTGGTGCTGGTGCTGAAGAAATTATTATTAGTAGCCTTCCATCTGAGACACAAAGAATCTTACCAGGTGAAAAAGACAATGAAGATGTTGTCACACGGAATCAGGGCAGAAGGAAGCGAATAAAGATGGTTGGCAAGGCCCATGAAGGGCAAGATAAACAAAATGAACAGAAAGAGAATGGTAAAAAGGTTTTCAGATCTGCAATGAGAAGAATCCTTATCAGCAAGGCGCCACCTGTATTGACAATTAATTTGAACAGATTCAGTCAGGATTCGCATGGTCGGTTCAAGAAACTGAAAGGGCATGTGTGCTTTAAGGAGATGCTTGATGTGCGGCCATTTATGGACCCAAGGTATTTAACTTTTTTCTCAATTGGAAGTAGCAGTATTTTTTACCAACCCATATTAGCTGTGACAATTTGCTATTAGTCTATTCCTACTAAGAGGCACCACTGTCCATGCATACTTTGCTCATTGGCATGCAAAATATTTATACTACAAATTACCTCAGCCATGGTTTTCAGCTATTTAGCTAATAGAACTCCTAAAATGAAATTGCTGTAGATACATACTGAGGATATATAATGGAATATTAAACTTTGGGTGTAGCTTCCTGGTAATTTTGGTTCCTCATACCTAGCAATCGGTCAATGTTGTTTGAGAAGATAAAAACTGCACGATTTGCCATTTTTCAAGTAGACCAGATTTTTGTTACATTGAAAGTATATTGCATTATCTGATTCAAGTCTACTGTGGTCTGCGTATTGTCATATAAAGAGTAAGACTTGAGAACATTTCATAATCAATGTGAATTTGGAGGGCAGGGTTAATTTATCAGTGCAACACGCTTTATACTATAAATTAGTAAGGCAGATCATATTTATGGATGCTATTTCTTTGAAAAAGAATACCAATGATACAAATGGATTGTCTCTTTGAACTTTATAATTTATAAGCAATCAATTATATCTATTGAAAGAGAACAACAGCGTGTTGATGCCAATAGCTTGGCTTTTAGAAGCTGCAGCAAATTGTCATATGCATTGCCTTCAACATAAGTCTTTTTCACCATTTATATGTTGATTGAAACACTTCTGGATTTGAGCAATGGCTCTAGAATTTCCCATTGGCTTTAATTTTGCGATCATGTCTGTTTGTTGACCATGTAGTACAATAGAAGTACACACAACTCCAGTGCATGTCAATTGATTTTCAGAAAGGATGACCAGTCCAAAAAATTGTAAAAGACAACCTTAAACCAGCTAGTGGTATGGGCACATGGTCGCGATTAGCAAAAAACAAGATCCTTCTGTGGGTTCCACACAAAATTAAGTAGATGGAAAGTTCAATCCAATATTTCAGCTGTTCTTTACTTTGTAAAGTTTGGAGTCAAAAGATATCCCATATATGTCCCAAAGAAAACGTATTAGTGTGAGTAGCCTGTACCAGTGACATATGATGCCTTTCAGTATAAAAACAATAAAAGAAAACCATGTTGTCTTCCAGCTTCCAATCTTGAATTGAACTAAGAAAAGTTGTAGATGCGCATGTAGCACATCTGATTTGCATGAGATGTTGGTATTTTGAGTTTCAATGATGTCTTTATTGTTGCATATTTCAACTGGATGGTTCAAAACTTTGTGTTTTTACTTTGTGATTTATGTAGCCTTAGAGTTGGTCTGCTCATCACTACCACGTAATTTGCAGGTCTAAGAAGAATGACAACACCACTTATCGTCTAGTTGGCGTTGTTGAGCACTTGGGAACCATGGCAGCTGGACATTATGTTGCATATGTGAGAACTGGCAAGATTGGGGGTCGGCAGCAGAGGATCACTGACTCCAAGTCATGGTTTTATGCAAGTGATGCACAAGTCAGAGAAGCCTCTCTGGAGGAAGTTCTTAACTGCGAGGCTTACATACTTTTTTACGAAAGGGTGGAGGACTAAGAAAATTATGTCTGGCAATCTATTCATCAATCAGTCAGTAATCAGGAAATGTCAAATGGCCAGCAATAGGTGATAAACCACAATTTTGGATAATCAGAGGCTCAGTTAGTCATCATATTAATTTCTATCCATCAAGTCCATTTTGTTTCTTTGATCGAGCCCAGTTGACTTTATTACCATTTGTCTACTCGGTCGAAGAGATTTTTCACCAGTGGACTTGAACAGTTAATCTGTTCATACAGCCTACAGCCGTTTTGTCTTTTGAAGCATATTTGGAGGTGTGGAAATGTTCAGATTTGGCGAACAGCTCATACATATCTTGGCAATGGCACTGTGGAAAGCCAATAGATATTGCTTTACAACCAAACATGGTCACCTTAGTACTACATTTTTTTTTTATTATGTCACCAGTCTCCACCCCTAAATTTTGAGTGATGGGGGTGTATACTGTAACGTGCCTTAGGTCCATTTTAAAGTGGTAATTACATACTTTTACCTTTGTCATCTGGGATGAGAAAAATGCTCCTTTTATTGAGAAATTCTATGTTTCAGAAGTTCATACTGTTGTAGTGTCGTTTGCACTGGAGGTTGTGTTGAAAGACGGTGCTTTTTTTCTTTTGCCCTTTCTGATACTGATATCTTGTCACGCTCGGAATTTTCATTCAAAATTTCAAATACTTACATGTGTATTAAATCCTGGTTTAGAAATCACCGAGGTATACAATGACAAATTTGATAACAAAGTATAAATCTATATTAAATGAAGTGATGAATGTATAATTATTACAGAGGCAGATGTAACCTCTCAAACAAATAAAATGTCTAAATAACGAAATTAATTAGCAACAACGGCGCCTCCATAATCCACAGGCAAACTTGACTTGGATTCGGCCTAGTCCTCCAAATCTTCGTCTTCACTGTAGTATTCTTCTTCTGATGATTTGATATTATAAAGTGAGTACATGGAATATTTAATAAGCCACATAGCAAATATGCAAGTGCACAGAATAGCAAAGGATGGTATATAGGGCTAATTTGCATAAACAATATTTAACTAAACAGTTAAGAGAGAATTAAAATAGTAGAACAGTTAAGCAGTATTAAATCAACACTGTACAACCCACCTGGCTATACCGGCCCAAACTATCCTAATCTGGATATCTCATATCTCATTTAAACATTAATTAATAAATAGAACTAATCACGAAAAACATCATTTGGCTCGCCCATGACCGCGGACACGGCTATTCGAATAGTTTTACTTTGGCCAGATGTGTACCAATTTTACCCACAAGACACAACCCCACAACATGTCACCATGCGTCTTGGCACCACCATGATACCTCGGAAAGGAGTTGTGATAGGATTCTTCGCATAACATGTTCAACAGAATGAGCACCCGCCAAGTCCTCATTAGAGGTGGCCTAACCTCTAGGCTAGAGAAACTCTTGGCTCCAAAACATATGGTCTTATTGGCACTACCATTGTGGATTTATTGACACTACCACGTATCAACTAAACACACCATGGTATCTCCTGTTGAGACATGCTATACTATAAGTCCAGCCGTTGCCCATGCTGGCTTGTGGTTAGTACGGTAAATGCTTCACAACAGTAGCTTGTGAGCTGGTCTTTAACTGTCATAAGCACCGCTAGCAACAAAACCAACCTGGTGCTCACAACCCACCATTCATCCACGTTTTAATTGCCCATTAAGAATCAGCCTCACACGACCACTGTCGTGAACAGAACCATCATCATTTTATGTGTAATCATATGTGATTAACAACCTTTATCTGATTCTATAGTTTCTAAGCTGAGCTAAGTAACCTAGAATTATTCTAGCTAACCAATATTTCAGCTAGTTAGTCATATTAATCCCATAGGTACAAAGGTAAGGTATCAAAACAACGGGTGGTAAACAAAGATCAGGGTTTCCCTTCGCGATGTCATTTTAAAATAAATGCTCAAAGGGTTGTGGATCTGTGTAATTTGCCTTGCTGCTCCGCAAAGTCTTCCGAATCTTTCTTAGCGTAAATCGGCTCTTTCGGAACATCCGAAACTATAGACAAATAACAAAATGAGTAAAAACAGTACATAAGCACATAGTGACAGTACATGTGGATATTTTTAATGGATAGATCTCAATTTTTAAAGAATTTAGAGACTTGAATGACTTCAATTCGAGTTCGTATGAATTAGTTATGATTTTTGGAAGTTTAAACTGACTAAAACTATTTACAAGAATTATTAAAGTATTAATGATGCAATAATGAATTAATTTTAAGAAGGAAAAAAAGATTTATTGCGTCATCAAAGAGTGGTCCATCGTAGACTGAGTCCACGGGATCGGTCCATCGGGTTTAACGGTTAGGATGGATTGGATCAAGATCCAATGGCTCGAATTTAACCCGATGGTTGCGTACAGATGGGTAACACCTAGCGCCGATCTGGCAGCCACGGGGACGGAGGGGTGACTCGGTGGCTGACGGGGCGACAGCGTAGACGACCGGCGGCGGCGGCGACTCGAGCGGCGAGGCTCGACAGCAATCTCGGGTACGGTGGTGGCTGCGGCTTATGCCAAAAGGATGAGCTCGACGAGACGATCTTACCTTATAGGTACTCAGCGACGAACGGCAACAACTTGACCACTGGCGACAAGAAAAAGTGGCGGCGTCTCTCGGGTACTCGGCGGCAACCTTCGGGTACTTGGCAACGACGGCGCTCTGGCCGGGAAGGGCGGCTGCCGAGTGGCGGACTAGGTGCTGCTCTACCAGGGGAACACGACTAGGTAGTCGGTGAAGGGCGACAACGGACCGAGTGGCGGTGCGGCGTGGCTGGACTTGGCGGCGGCGGCGGCGCTAGGATCTAACCGAGGCTGGGGCTCTCCGGGGTGTCTAGAGCTAGGACAAGGGCGATGGCAGGCTGAGGGAAAGACGGTGGTATTTATAGGGTCGCTAATCAGAGGAGTCCGAGGCGGATAAGGCGGCTATGGCGGTGGCAAACTCGGGCAGCGGCGGACTTCGAGTCGACCTCAAGTTCAAGCTCAATTCCGAATCGTTTCACGCCAGGTTTTGAGAGGATTGGCGGCGGGGATAGAGGGGAGGATTTCCCTTCAACCTAGTTGAGGAGATCACGCGAAGGGCGGCCGGGTTTCGCGCGGGGAGGGCAGCGGCGGACTCAGGCTCAGGCTCGGCCCGAGGAGGACGAGGATCTCGACAGGTAGGGTCTACTTGTCGGCGGGAGAGAAGAAAGAGGGAGGGAGAAATAGGCCAAGCTGGGCTGCAGGCGAGGGGGAGAGAGAAGGAGAGATGTGGGCCGAAATCGGCCCACGGCCTCGAGAGAGAAGATAAAATCTTTTTCCAAATATTTATTCACTAATTTGGTTTTCTATTTATTAAAAATACTTTCATAGCTTAAATAATTCTCAGAAAAATCCAGGGACTACAAGAATTAAAGAAGTATTTAATAAAATTTTCTCTGGCCCATTTTTTACATTGAGATTTATTTGGGATTTTTATTAACCACTCCTTTAGGCTTTTAATTAATTTCTAAAAATTATATTTTCATAGATATTATTTATTAACTTATTTTTAGGGTGTGACATATCTAATGGTCACCCAATGCAGCACAAAACCAGGTGATAATTGTTCACACATCCAGTTCTAACTTTACTTTTCCACTCAAACCTTTTTCTTTAAGAAACAATTTGGTTACGGACTGTATCCTAGCGCTAGTGCTTCTGCTACGTTGGAAACCAACTATGGTGAGCAGACTACTCAACAACGCCGCGTACAAGCTTATTTGCCTTGGACCAAGCAAAGCTCACCGCAGATCAGCGTGCAGATTGATGGCGATTCACTACGTACTGCCACAAGCCTGCAGGTTTCTGGTTTAGCACCTTTCTTGCTGTCAGCACAAAAACGTAAGATAGCCTCAGAAAAAAAAGGGGGACAGATGGTAAGACGTACGAGATGATGATATGCTACATGTATCTACGTATTTTTATTCGATCACCTGTAAGACGTACTTATACACATATCATACCGATAATCTACCGAGTACGCTCACTTGACATGCTTTAGAGAGCGAAGACCAGCAATAACTTTTTATGTTTCGATGGATAGAGCGGCTCGGCTGAGTTTCTTCCATACTTTTTATGAACATGCTTTCTTAATTATTAAAAAGATGTATTTTTTTAAAATTTTATATCTAAAAGTTTCTTAAAAATCATATCAATCTATTTTTCAAATTTAAAATAATTAATACCTAAATAATTATACGTTAATGGCTTGTTTTGTTTTACGTGTCGTCAAAAATCTTAGTCCAATCCTGTACCGAACGCACCCTTAGCCTAACTAAAATCCTATAAAAATGTACTCATATGTATAATATTTATAGACACCTGAATCAAACACTTTCGTTACAGAGGACATTTTGATGTGTCCGTTTGACAAAAAAGCACCCAGCCGGCGTCCAATTCTACATTTCCACCTCCTCCGGTGACTGTGACCGCTAGCTCGGTCGCCAACCAACGCCAACCATTCCGGCCACTGAAAAATCCACCAGAAAAAACGGCCTCGGAAAGACACAAACGCCGCGGCGGCGTTGGACTCGTAGCCGGTCAGTTGTTCGGTCACGGTCAGAGTCAGACCTCGCGAAATCACGCGCCCGACGCTGCAAAAACGGGGCGAAATCGTCGTAATCCGTCTCCACCCCGCCCCCCCGCGCGCGCGGCTAAACCTGACCGGCCGTGCCGCTCGCCCGCGCGCGGAGGGTTGCCATGTGGTGGCCGCGAGACACACCGCGCGCGCGCTCGCGCCAACCGCTTCGGCCATCCACGCCCACACTAAACATCGCCTCGCCTCCCAACGGACACAGACTGTCTAATGGCTAAACGTTTAAAAAATAAATTATCAAGGATTTTTTTTCTGTAACTATATAAATCGTTTAATTCAGTTATACATATTTATAACTAGATTATATAAATTTATAACTAAAATTATATAAATTAGTAATAACAACGATAACATATTAAAAGTGTAGCTATAACAAGTTAAAAGTATAAGACTTAAAACTCACTTTTCCGCCTCAAATTTTAAAGTATCTTCTAACGGTTAACGTTAATCTGCGAAAATAAACAAAAGAAGAGTAAAACCGGCGGGAGACCGAGAGGATAACACAACACGCTGACGCTGCTGATGCGAGTGGGATGCCAAGTATTTTAGACGCTTTTGCGAAGCTGTGTCCAAATAGCCGTAGGCTTCTCTGCGATGCCGCCGCGGCGAGGCGTCACGCTCGCCGAGCAGATGGCCGCGTCGTCCAACCTCCGCGACCTCCTCAAGCTCCGCGACGACGACGGCGGCGGTGGTCGCCAGCCGGCTCCGGTGGTGGGGAGGCGCCGCACGCTCCTCGACGTCATCCGCGGCGTCGACGACGACGACGACCACCACCACCACCCGTCCTCCGGCGTCGAGGGACACCGCTCCGCGACGTCGACGAGGACGGGCGCCGCGGCGGCGGGGGGAGCGCGGGGCGGGAGGGTGTCGCTTATGGCGCTGCTGGAGCAGGCGGAGCGGCAGTGGGCGGCGACGGGTGGCGGCGAGCGGAGGCGCGTTGTGGAGGAGCACCCGGCGGCGTCTGAGGAGGGGACGAACAACAAGGGCTGCGGCGTCGCCGCCGGCGGCGGCGGCGGGGTGGGAGGGCGGTGCTGCGTGTGCATGGCGCGTGGCAAGGGCGCGGCCTTCATCCCCTGCGGTCACACCTTCTGCCGCGCCTGCGCCCGCGAGCTCCTCGCCGGCCGCGGCCGCTGCCCGCTCTGCAACGCCGCCATCCACGACGTTCTCAACCTCTTCTGACCACCACCACCTTCCCCCTCCGCCGTCACCATCACCACCGCCGGCGACGCCATCCTCGGTACCTTCATTAATTCCATCGATCCAATACACCATTGTTGCTGTAATGTACTTGTAGATAAAAAAAATCTACTTCTCCCTGTCCTGTTTCTCCTTCTTGCAACTGCAAATCAAAGAATTTAGAATTCTCAACACAATACATAGCATCATCAGTTCATCACGCGTGCTGCAATCAATCGCGCGATTCTTGGATCGAATAATCCTCTGTTCCCAGCAACGATCCGCAGATCCCGGCACAAATGCTTTGCTGCTGATTACGTTTTGCAGGGACACGTAATCTCACTAGGCTACAGTGCATCTCAGTCACCGTTGAACTCCACCCGTTTGCTCGGTTTAGTTCAACACATCAGAAAAAAAATATTTTTGTTCAGTGGCGATGTGATCATGTGATGTCATGGCCGAAGAAGATTAGATAGGGATGAGTTGAACCGTGAGCCCATCTGACCAACGGTACTCCAACCTGACACCTTCGATCTGATGTTGACTTCCCTGAAGAAATGATCAAGTTAATTAATCACTAGTACTAATTCACAGTCCTAGCTGACTGGCTCTGCACGATCCGAAACCGTCCAAATAGCCCCTAATTAAACCGCTCGGCCCATGAACTGAAAGGCGGAGGATATATATACATCATACATGCATCACTGCTCATTGCATATGAAAATGATATCTTGTGTAACTGTGTTGCGGCTATCAAGGCCATCACTACAGTGCCAACCACTTTAATCACACTTGCACTACCATCTCTGTTCTAGTTAAGTACTAGGATTGAGCCAATGGGACACTAACATATACAAGCAATGAGCACTGAAGTGATGTAGTACTTTGCATTGGATATTAGACCTTGTTGGGTAAGCTAACTTCACCATGGATGCAAATCCAAAGACACACACACACACACCTCTATCTCTCTCTCTCTCTCTGCTTGTGACTGCGTGCATGCGTCGCCGGTAGCCTGTCTTTGCGAGCGGCGACACCGCGAATGATGGCGATGGCCTGCATGCATTGCAAGCTAGGGACCGGAAAATGGTTGGATGGATGGATGGATGGGGGCTCGAATGGCAGAAGAGAAGAACTGGACTTTTTGGAGATTTGCAAAGGGTTCAGACTTCAGACAAGGCGCATAGCTGGTGGAGAACTGCCATTTAGCGAGCAGGAATCATGTAGGGTTCAGTGGCTGGCCTGCAGTTGTGTGATGACTTGTGACAGCCTACAGGAATGGGATACCCACCAGTGTACTGCTACTTCGGCCGTATCTCCGTATAATGGATCGAGAGAATAATTGTACACTCTCAGATCCTGTTGCCTAGTTTATTTCTTTCTGAATTTTAGATCAAATTTCACACTCGGATGGGTTAATTCCGAGTGCAGTTTGTTGTAAGGAGCACAGATTTCAGGGTGAAGTCTAAGGTCTCAGTAGCTTACGGATTATGGATTACTGCGGACACGTTTCTCTCGCAGCCACCCTTCTGAACAGTGCATTTTCTTTTGACATAAATGGCACATTTTTGCAAAAAAAATTTCTCATTAGCATTTTTTAAAAACCTTTTAAAATCAATTTGTTAACTTTCTAATGTTTTATTCATTCACGTGTGCCCTCGAGTAATAATTGTAAGCTCAATTTCATTCATATATATATATATATATGTTAAATACGTGATCTGAATTTTAGCATCTAACATATTTGGATTACTTGATAGTTTTCTAATAGAACTTCTAGTCTATTTCTACTAGCACTCCTAGATTTATTCCCGTATATATATTTCTTCTAAGCCATACGGGAAGAGGTGATGTTCCATTGTTATTCTTCTGTATTTATAATCAATTTCTCAATAATGATCATTATTGGTCAGCGTCTGTTTTTTTAAGGGTTTTTCACGTAAAAATCTATATCTCTGTTTGCATATATTTTTCTACTGGTATATATATATATACACACATGGAGAAACGCAGTTCCAGTGGCCTAGGTAGCTAACTTGGTCGCCAATAATTGATCCACATAAGGAACACAGTGACCTAAGCTTAACTAGGACAGTGATTCAGTGAACCGTTGATGCTGTCCTAGGTCGCAGTGGTTGAGCTGCACCGTCCGTCTGCATGGACGCAAAAGCCCCACGGGCCATCACACCACCATCACAGCATCTGGCTTTCCCTGCTCCGACGAAGATAGCTTGCGAGATAGAGAGAGGAACAGTAGCATCGCATAGTTTCTGATCCCATTTTATCCAAGCATGCCACCTCACCATGGCTCCCCACATAATCCGATCTCTGACTGCCTGTCGATCTCTTGATGTGTTCATGTATTGATAGGGATGGAACCAAAATTTTACCAGACTTTAGACCATATAGCTCCTCACATATGATGCTTGTCAATCCATACATTCAATGCATAGTGAAATTATATAAACTTTTATAGATTTTAGCACTAAGCTCCGGGCCATGGCCCAAGGCCTGGGTCCGCTCCTGTGTGTTGATTGCAGAGCACCACTTCACTGTTAATTAACTGTATGGATTAGAAAAAGTTTTCTAGGATTGGAGGAATGTTTGGAGAGGCCGGCCAGCTGATTATTTTTTTTAAGAAAAAGGAAGTTTTCGTTGAACTCTCGATTACATTAGAATCAAACTGAGAACATGGTGGCTATCCTGAACTCGCTGATGGCGAACTGCATGGTCCAGAATCCAGACACACAGTATGTGCGTTTCAGAAGAGAGGGCGGCTCGAAGCTACAGAAAAAACGGAAATGGTCCTCTCAATCGGCCTCCATTAATGCACGGTGAGAGAGCTTGACGCCAAGATCCATTTGGGTTGGAGATGGGACTAGATGTAGGTAGAGAATCAGGAGAAGTAGGATCAGAAAAAAGAAGCCTTTCGCCTTCCCTTCCATGCATATTCCTCAGCTGAGGACGCTACCTAGTCCGATGCGGCCATGCCTGTCCTACTAGATAACGTGCTTGTCCCTGCGATTCCGTGTAACAGGCCTGTAGGCATCAGCTATGGAGGAATGGATCCTAATCCCTTTTGAGGATATCCTCTTATATACTTTTTTTCTCATAAATTCAATACAAATAGTTATAAAATTTTTTAACAATATAGATTATAGTGACATTTATCACTCCACTAAAAATCAAGTTTAAATTTGACCTACAAATTAAGAAAAAAATTTAGGTATAAACAATACCACTACTATGCATACGCTGAATTGTCATTTTTATATCTTAATGTTTGAGTTGAATTTGGACCTTAAGATTTTGTGAAGTGATATACATATGTTGTATAAGTGTTGTTAAAATTTTTAAGAATTTTTTATAACTATTTAATAGATTTTTAAATAAATAAGAAGACATCCCTTAAGGGATAACAACAGTTCCCCATCAGCTATGCAACAGTTGCATAGATTCTCCGAGTTACCCGAAAAGAAATTTTTGCACCTAACGTGGATCTCCCCCTATATCATCTAGGTCAGTTTGTTATGTTTTTAAGACCCACGTAAATAACGCCGGTGATAGAGGCAGCTGTCTGGACTCATAGGTGTACGATAAGAGGGGAAAACTTCGTAACAACAGCAACAAAAGGTGTCCATGGTATACTATAGTGGGTTTAGGGATGAAAACGGAACGGAAATACCTCGAACTGAATCGCATTGTTTTCTATATTTAATCCGATGAATTTCGTATTTTTGGATAAATTTGAATTCGGTTCGAAATTCGGAATACCAAATTTAAAATCGGAACGAAAACGGTTTGGACGTTTTTCGGCCGTTTTCTACTTTTCTATATTTAATTCGGAATATCCCGTTTTTGAAATTCGGTTCAAACCAAATATCTCTCAGTCCCTCCTGAGTCTCCTCGTCTCCTCTCGAGTGCCTCGACCCGGCCGCCAGCGCCTCGCCCAGGCCCGGCCCCCGTGCGGCGCCTCCCCGCGCCTCCCCGCCGCCGCTCCCCGGGCTCCCGCGCCCCGCGTCCCCACCGCCGCCCCCCGGGCCCCCGCGCCCCGCGCCTCCCTCCGCCGCCCCCGGCCGCCCAATCGCCGCGGCCGACCCCCCGCCAGCGCCTCCCCACCGCCGCCCCCTGGCTGCCGACCAGTTCCGCGGCTAGGCGTGGCCCCGCGGTTCGCGGCGTCGTGGCGGTACGAGCTCCGCCTCCGTCCCGACCTCATCGCCTGCAGCTTCACTGGCGCCGCGTCCGTCCTCGTCGACGTCTCCGAGAGTCTCCTCGTCTCGTCTCGAGTGCCTCGACCCGGCCGCCAGCGCCTCGCCCAGGCCCGGCCCCCGCGCCTTGCCTGCCCACCGCCGTCCCCTGGGCCCCCGCGCCCCGTGCCTCCCCACCGCCGCCCTCGGCCGCCCACTCGCCGCGGCCAACCCCCCGCCAGCGCCTCCCCACCGCCGCCCCCTGGCCGCCGACTAGTTCCGCGGCCAGGCATGGCTCCTGCGGTTCGCGGCGCCGTGGCGGTACGAGCTCCGCCTCCGCCCCGACCTCATCGCCTGCAGCTTCACTGGCGCCGCGTCTGTCCTCGTCGACGTCTCCGCGCCCACCCGTTTCCTCGTCCTCAACGCCGCCGACCTTGCCATCGACCACGCCTCCATCCGCTTCTAGGTAAGTATAACCGTACTTGCCTGCTCAACAAGATCCTGGTGCTCGAGTTCGGCGAGGAGCTGCCGCTCGGCGAGGTGACCCGACACCCGCGGGTGCGAGCACTTGTTAATTATTATATGCACTTGAACTAGATCATGCACTTATTAATTGTTATGTAATGAATCATACACTTATTAATTATTATGCATTATGGGTCGGTATTCCGTATTTAATTTTCGTATACCGACCGTGTTCGACATAATTCCGTTTGAATTGGTTCGTTTTCGAAATTCCTGAAATTCCGTAAGTTCGTGTTCGTTTTTGTGTCCGGCTTTACCGTTTTCATTTTCGCTTTCGTATTCAAATGTAGAAGTAGAAAACAATTAAGGAGTTTTTCGACCGTTTCCGACCGTTTTCATCCCTAAATGGGTTCATCTGAGCACTAGAAAACTCCTCGATCTGCAGTTGACTAGCACTGAGTACATGCTATCATATCTGACCTAATTAATTAAGATTCATGATACCAAAAAATCACTATCATATGGACCAAAACCGCTATCAAATAGGATTTAGGATGCTATATGTCCAACTTTGAAAGTTGGAGGCAAAAAATAAACGATTTTGTACTTCGAATTTTTTTATTTTTATATTTATTTAATTAAAGATTTACAAAACTACATTTTCATTTCAAACAATTACAAAACTATACTCCCACTGCTCTCTGGGAGGGCGATTTTTATAAATCGCCCTTCCAGAGGGCGATTTAATGACGTGGCGCTCGCCAACGGCCGTCAGGCAATTTGCAGGCGGTCCTCCCAGCCACCTAAAAACCGCCCCCTGAAAGGGCGGCAAGGGGGCCGCCTGCAAAAATCCGGCCGGGGCCAGCCATTTTTGTAGGCGGCCCCCTTGCCGCCCTTTCAGGGGGCGGTTTTTAGGTGGCCCGGGGCCGCCTGCAAATTGCCCGGCCCCCCGCCGGATTTTTGCAGGCGGCCTCCTTGCCGCCCTCTGAAAGGGCGATTTTTGGGGGGAGAAGCGGACCGTCTGGCCACAAAGAGGATGGTCCGGCCAAGCGAAACAAAGGAGGCACAGTTAATGAGCTTAGCAGCGGCGGCAAATGGCGGCATAACTCGTCGGGTGACCAAAAGAGAAAAGCTAGAGGAGTACCAGGCGAACCTAACGGTGGTTGTCTCGCAGTCGGAGGTGGTTGGAATCACCGGCGACAACGGCGGAGGCGGCGAACTCTTTCGGCATGCATATGGATTTTACCTTACAAGCTGAAATGGTGCATGCATGCAATACCTGAGGGACTAGAGAGACTCACCAAAGATGTTGGGTTACTCAGCAGTGCTGGAACGGCGACGGTTGCTCCGGGAGAGGTCCAGCGGCAGCGGAATGCCTCGAGCGCTCGTTAGCAGCCGGATCTGGGCCAGGATCCTTTATAAATTTGAATTGACAATGTGATTACTAGTTTTTCTTTAAAAGAGAGCAAAACATGGGTCTCCATATATATATATATATATATATATATATATATATATATATATATATATATATATATATATATATATATATATATATTCTGGGTATGTTACAACAAAGTAAAGAGGTTTCTTCAGTATGCATAGAATTAATAAAACATGATATACAACAGACAAACATCACTGATAGAACGTACTACGGGCCCTGACCGTAATCTCTAGCTCTCTTTGTCTTCCTACCCTGTGCTCGCACCTGGCCCTGAGAGTACGTCAGCCGGTCTGGTGGTACGGCACGGCCAGCGCGGGTCGTCTGCACGGGTGTGGCAGCTGGTGGGTCCTGCAACTGTGGTGGCGGAGCTCCTTCGAGCTGGGAGGCAGCTAGTATCTCCTGGATCTCCTCGTCCGAGTCCTCCAAGTCGTCCCCCTCGAAAGGATCCGGTGTCCAACCGCTGCCGCGTGCGCCCTACGTGGAGGAGCCAGTGTTGGGAATATGCCCTAGAGGTAATCATAGAGATGATGATATTGTGATTGTATCCATGATATATTATGAGTTCATTGAATATCCATTAAAGACAACTTATATCGATTGGCAATTATGTGAATTGTTTGTGAAACTCTTTTATTTGTATGGTTATTCTAAAGTTGTCTCTGATCGAAGTTTGTGTGAGGACACACATGAATATTAGATCAGCACATGTATTAGTTGATGACTATATTTCACAAGTCATAGACATGGAGATGTCAAACTAATAATATGGGCACATGTGTGACATGGAGCTGGACTGACCCAATATGAGAAATTGTAATTATCTCTATTCACATCATGTATGTTATGTCCTTAGACCTGAGATTGTTGTATATATTTAAGATGTGAAACGACCTACTCAAGGACTATCAAACGCTACTCCGTAACAGGGTAGTTATAAAGGTGGTTTTCGGGTTTGTCGGGAAACATGCTGTGAGACATAAACAATTAAGAAGGAATTTGCTCCTCTCTATGTGAGAGAGATATCACTGGATCACTCTAATGATTAGATCAAGAAATGTATGGCCGTGCTTGGGTTAAGTGTTAACCTAAGAGTTGATCCAAATATCGTGAGGCAAGGGAATAACAAGTATGTGGTTTGTGGTGGTTCGTCTGATATGATCTTTGCGTATGCGTAGGAGTTGACACGCCTTGCTAGAGGTCGCTGTCAACTATTGGTCGAGTAGGAGTACTCGGGCCATGTCTATGCGTACGTGAACCCATAGGGTCGCACGCTTAAGGGGCTGGAAACCTAATTTGGGTTGGACCCGAATTAGACAAGGTTTAGGGTCACTAATGGGCCTCCAACTCGGGAGTTCATTAGGACGCCTATAAATACAAGGGGTGGGCGATGGGGCTAGGTTAATCCACGCCATTTGGCAGCCGCCGCCGCTCCCACGCCCGTGCCCTGTTGCACCTCGCGGACCTAGCAGTCCGGAGGCATGACGCTTCCTCCCCGTACATGTGGATACCTCGGAGGTGCTGCATCTGGAGCACAAGGACGAACCGCACGAGAGGGACGGACGGACGGACGACCTCGCAACTGCACGGCACTGCTACGACACGTACGACTACATCGAGTCGATTCCGCTGCACCTGCGCATCTAGTGGTAATCCCGTGATCTATAACTAGCAGTAGTTCCTAGTTTATGGGGTCGAAAATTTTGTTTTCTGGCTAGCGTAGCATCTGCATAACCTTACAGCCAGTGCCAGCAAACATCCCCGGCGCTGTAGAGTGGAACCCTGTACACCAAAATATTGATAATTGAAAACCAAAATTTTGCAAGGCAAAAATAAATTTTGATATAACCTGAAGGACCTCTTGTCGTGGCCCGGGGGGCACTTGTCGTGCCTAGCTGCGCATGTGGTCGTGTTTGGCGCACTCCATGCGTCGACGTGATAGCTCCAGAGGGATGTAGGTACGGTGTAGCGAAAGCTGCAGGGAAGCATATTGATGTACAATGGTACATGTCGTAGAAGGAAACATGTTATGAACCGATGGTTAGTCGAATTTACCTCTGGAGGGGCCAGATGGCTGACTGGTACCCTGCGGGCGCACTCCTGCTCCTGTTCCTGCTGGCTGTGGTTGTTGCTGCTGTGCAACTACGGGAGGTACCGCATCGGCCGTACGACAATTGAGCGCACGAAGCACTGTGTGCATCGCCTGACGAATCCTCCCGAAGGCCGTCCTCTGCTCATGGGCATTCAGTACGATCCCACTGTCCAACCATCCGAACGCCGCGTTTACATCAGCTTGAACATGTCGCGCTACGTCGACCTATTTCAAATATGACATGAACATGTGTTAGAGCCATGGACACGTACAAAGGGAATAGCAAAGTGCAAAGATAATGTGACTTACCACGCGGAAGTAGTCCTGGTCACGGTGTCTAGGATACGTGTCCGTCGTAGCGGCGACGTGTGGCTGTGGAGCATCTGGGGTGAACGTTACGCGTGTGCGGGTATGGGGCTGGTACCACGTGAGGTATGCTAGGTAGCTCTCCTCAGTGTGTGGATATATCTCGTCGATGACGTCCTCCGTCGCCAACAACCAGTCATCCACGTACTTCTGCAGTCGAGGATACCACTGAGCGCCGGCTGCCTGTCCCCTACGATTATATCTATTTGCAGAGAGTGCATTAGGCTACATTAAATAGTTGTAGTACTAAACAAAGATCGGAGTTGTACTAACCGGTGCACATCGCGCGGCACAACGATCTGCACGGGCGATGGGGAGTGCTGCCGTAGTCCAAACTGTCGCATCACGCGTTGCGGACAGTGGGGCTCGACGAAGATGTCGAACACCATCGGCACTGTCGTCGTCCAGTACGCCTGGTTGCGCGTGCAAAGAGAAGAGAGTCCGAGCGGTGCACGGTCCGTGATGGCTTGCGGCCTATACGGCTCCCAGACGACGTCGCTGGGCAGTAGGCAGTCGAACTCCAAAACGAATTCGCAGTAGGCCCTTCTAACCTGCCTGTGAGCGTAACGACGCTGCAAAATAGGAAAAGCTTACACGTGAGTGTTTGCGCATAAGTGCTAAACATAGAATTTCACATTTTGTACCTCACGGCGACACCATAGGGTCCCCATAGTCAGACGGTCCTCGGGCCACTGGCCGTACAAGCCTCCAGGGCCGCCCTCGTAGGAAGAGTGTTAAATCAGAGGACGGCCTATCGTGAACCGCTCGGCTGCTCATAGCTGCAGAAGGAGAGGGCAACTGATGATAATCGCACCTGGATCGGTCTTTGTGCACGCGTCACAAAGAGCACGGTACGTCGCTGCTAGCACACCAGATCCCCAACTCCACTGCGGTACATGTCCGTCCTCGCTGTCGGCGATGACACGAGCGTAGTGGATTAGTCTTTTGTCCACCGCGTGCCCATGAGTGCTAGTGAACATCACCCACCCAAACAGCCACAACAGGTACGCCTCCATGCTTCGCCGCACCGAGTATTCGTCGGCGTCATCGGCTAGCTTATCAGACTGTAAAGAAAGATTATAGTCAGCAGCTCTGTAGGTCGGACGATTTGTGAATGAAAGGAATCCGCGACTTACGGTGAACTGTAGCAGCCAAGCCTGTGAGGGGCCGTTCGTGGTGTAAGGCGGTAGCGAACCCGGGAGTCCAAGTTTAGGTCGACGATGCACGGGCTCGAACCGAGCAGTGATGTCCTGCGACCAACCATGCCCCCCGTCGATCGGACCGACTGCGTCTCCTGCGAGGGGAAGTCCTAGCAGGTACGACACGTTCTGGAGTGTGGGAGTCATCTCGCCACACGGTAGGTGGAACGTGTGGGTCTCCGGTCTCCAGCGATTGACCAGTGCTGCCAGAAGTGACCGGTCAGCGTCCCATCGCTTGGCAGGGTCCACCTCGTCCGGTGCGGGCTCAACTAGCCTACACAGCGGAAGAAGTCCAGCCTCACGCAACCTGCAGAATATAGCACTGTATTCAATATTGGGAAACATAGATATGCACAAACGATGTGAATGAATATTCATACAGCTCTTACCTCTGACGGAACCGGGGGTCTATCCGCAGGAGGTGACGTGAAGGCCATGGACGGAAGGTGGCTAGATGGGCACCCTCCATGGCTGATAGGTAAGACCGGTGGGACTGGTCGACACCTCGGTCTAACAGCTCCGGTGTATGGTACGCCATACCTGCATGCAAATAGAGACTTAGCATTAATTATTGTTAAAGTTTATAGCATTGTTATATGACAATAAAAAACAACAGTACGGTAGCTATCCTTCTATAACAAAGAACTAGTCTAGACTTACACTACACCGTATATCCACCAATTGTTCGAGAACGCCTAAGACGGGGTCGTCTTGAAGTTGTGCCTTCACCCGTAGGACGACTGCCATCAGCGGCTGAACCCGACGGTCCAGCTTCCGCCGCACTTGGACCGGCTGCATCCTTTGGACATTTCTTATATGTATGATCTGTTTGGTCACACTTTGAACAACGCTTATGCCTTCCACCGGCTTCTGACTCATCCATGTCATTACGGATGCGTCTTGTCTTACGGCGACCTGCTTCATCCCTCAATTTTGTTGGGTCAGGAATGTACACAGCTTGAGGATGCTCCATAGTAAATGTACCCGCAATACCGAAACCGTATATCTCTCCGCTCCAGGTATTATAGATTGCTTCTTTCCTGAAATAAGGTGAGACAAAATAGCGTGCTTCTATCCCGCACTCACCGCTCGCGGCAATAACGTGAGAGCATGGCTTGTGGAGCAGTGTAGGTTTTCGGCACGAGCACTTGCAGGTCCCGTCTTCCTTCAGCACACACTCCTGCACAACTCTTTTGCGGTAGATTCCGCGCATGCCCTTGTCGACACACAATATTTTAAATCTGTGTTCTTGTGTGCCTTGAGGTAGAGCACGATGTCTTCGGGCTTTTTCACTTTTATCTTGCAGATACTTCGTCAGTAGTGTGCCAAAGAAAAGATTATTGTCCGTCATTGAGGGCCCAGCTGCTCTGAACCTATCTCTGAAGTACTTGCATGTGCCATGTAAGATAAATTTAACTATTCCAACAAGTGGGAGCCCTCGAACACCACGTATAACCCAGTTATAGAGCTCTGCCAAATTTGTCATCATTATGCCAAACCGAGAACCATCCTTGTCATACAACAATGTCCATTTCTTCTTTGGCTCATTCTCAATCCAATCTGAAAATTTTCTAACTGACGATGCAGACCTTCTTCTCATATGTGGTCCGTCACTTGATAGAGGCCCAAGAGCTTGTGGAGCCTCATCCCTTCCAATGGTAGCCCTCCTGGACTGCTCATCTGTTAGTTTAGAGGTCAGCTCATCCAACCTCCTCTAAAGCTCATTGAATTTTTTCTCTTGATTCTAGACGCAAAGTCTCTTGAAAAGATCCATAAGGTGCTTATTCTTAAATTGTCTGTAGAAATTAGCACCCATATGACGTATGCACCATCTGCTTTGGACATCATACCACCTTGGTGGGTATCCCTTCTCAACACATCCATATCTCAATTCTTCAATTGCACGCAGCAAGCCAGCGTGACGGTCATGTATAAGGCACACGTCTGGTCTCATCCGTACGACTGCAGACTTAACCCTTTCTAGAAACCAATACCAGCTATCAGTGTTCTCACTCTCAACAAAAGCAAAAGCCACTGGTAGAACTTGGTTGTTCCCATCAACTCCAATTGCTGTTAAGATCTGCCCTCTGTACTTCCCAGTCAGAAATGTCCCATCGATACAGAGGATGGGACGACAATAGACAAATGCTTGAATGCAAGCACTTAATGCAAAGAATACTCGTTGCAACACACTTTTATTACCATGATCAATTGATGGAAAAGCTTTCAGGTCGTGGTACGTCTTCGGATTCCTCTGAAGAATACAGCCTAACAGACGAGGCAAATTATCATAGGCTGCTTCAAATGTACCAAATCTCATCTCTACAACCTTCTGTTTTGCCCTCCAAGCCTTAACATAGCTAATTGTGTATTTGAATTTCTCTTCAATATGTCTAACAATTGATCTTGGTTCATACCCTAGATTGTTGATAATATGTGAGTACATCTCTGTTGCAACAAATGCAGATGTCATGTTTCTGTGATATTTTTCAACACCGGGTAAATAACATGAATGCTCAGTCACAATTGAAACTTGCCAATAATCTTTCTATTTACCCTTGAATGCGTGCACCCGCCATGGACACCAATCCTTCATGCACTTCACTTCATACACCAATTTGCTTGACTTCACGACCGAGAACTCTCTTTGAAGTGACACGGCCCATTGTTTTACTGCCTCCTTTAAATCCTCTACATATGCATACTTGGCCCCCTGAATGACCTTATTCTTCTTGTACTCCCATGGCACATGATGTGCCTCGGAGATAGCAAGCCTAGAGAAGTCCTCGTTGCTCCATTCTACAGGCATCACGGTGTCCTCATCAGACGAATCATCATACTCTGCTTGCTCGTTTTCAGAATATTCCCTATCCATTTCTTCGACGATGGTATTGATTTGTTCTCCCTCATCTGCCACACCTGTTGGCTGTCTATCTTTTCCATTCCCTCCTTCATTCGCTCCTTCATTTCCTTCCATTATTTCACTATCACCTCCCGCCGTACTTGGACCCTCATCATCTTGCACGGGCATTGTATCAGCGGTGTTATCTTTCTCATATATCGACACAAGTATGCCCAGTGGCCAACCATGTTGGAATGTATTCTCCACATACCATCTCCAAGTGGCAGTGCAATCCACCGGCATCAGTTTCCAAAAAAAACCTTCAGGTGCACGACTGACTACTACATACAAGGTTATTGCGTTGAGCTCGGGGTTCAGTCGAAACCCTCGCATCATCCAGTTGTACACTGACCTAAAACTTCTCTCAGCTGGTCTGTCGGCGAAATGGGACTAGGGGTCCCGCAGTCCCCGGGGACGCGAGGGTCTTCGGCCACGGCAAATACTCCGGAGTCCACATTCTGCGCAAGAAGAGACCGGCTACGGCCGCTCTCCCACCAAGTATCCAGGGGCCCGGGCACTGGCCGGGCCCGGACAAGCATCCCTCGGTCCCGGGCGCCGGTCGCCCCGGACCTGGATGCTGAATCCCGACTGGACTGCTCCCGGGTGCCGATTGCTCCCGGGGGCCGATGCCCGGCCACGGGGCCGACTGCCGACGGCCCCGGAGCCGATGCCGACTGCTCCCGGGTGCCGACTGCCCCGGTGCCGACTGCCGATGGCCCCGGAGCCGATGCCGACTGCTCCGGTGCCGATGCCGACTGCCGACGGCCCCGGAGCCGATGCCAACTGCTCCCGGGTGCCGACTGCCCCGGTGCCGACTGCCGATGGCCCCGGAGCCGATGCCGACTGCCCGGGTGCCGGCTGCCCCGGTGCCGACTGCTCCGGTGCCGATGCCGACTGCCGACGGCCCCGGAGCCGATGCCAACTGCTCCCGGGTGCCGACTGCCCCGGTGCCGATTGCCGATGGCCCCGGAGCCGATGCCGACTGCCCGGGTGCCGGCTGCCCCGGTGCCGACTGCCCCCGATCGCCTCGGCCCCGAAGTGTGGCCCCGAGAGCCGATCGCCTCGGCTTGCCGGGCCGATCTACCCGAAGAACTCTAGCGGACAACTCTCCAACTACCTACTTTAACGATGAGGCGACGGGGCGTGACACGCCTGTCGCCCGCTCATGTGCAGTCAGAGCCTTTTGACTACGGAGGCCCATTTCACTGTGCAATCGCTGTTCACAGTCAGAGCCTTTTGACTTGGAGGCGTGCGCCGTCACGCCTCCCGGCTCCATCACATCCTCACGACTCTACCGCCCGCTACATACCTGCTCCGGCGTGGGCGTCGCAGGCAGACAGGGGCGACGGGACGCTCCTCCAACTCCGGCGTGGGCGTCGCAGGCGGAGGGGCGCACAGGAGAGCTCACCGGAAAATATCTCCCTCCGCGTACCGGCACTGTGGACTCCCCTAGTTCTATAAAGGAGGATCCAAGCCGATGAGGAGGGGGAGGGGAGACAGACGGAACGGAGAACCTCTAACTCTCAGCTATCTGCTCCCGAGCTCACTCTTTAGCCACTGTTCCTCTTCTCCGGCTCCGGCCGTGAGCTAGATACACCTTGTAACCACAATACCACATTCATCCACCTCATAGCAAAACACACACAGGAGTAGGGTATTACGCTCCGGCGGCCCGAACCTGTATAAATCCTCGTGTCTTCCTTGTGCATCGATCCCTTCTTCCCCGCGCGATCTCCTCGGTTCGGGCGGTCCGGAACCGCTTCGGACGGTCCAGACTCCTCTGTTTCTTTTACGTCTTCTTCGCGTATCCTTCTTCTACACCCTAACGCCGGCTTCGCCTGAGAACTACTCCCCTGGCCGAATCTCAAAGGGGGGTCTCCAGACCTCCCGCCGTCGAGGTTAACTCCTCCGACATGGTCTATCAATCCCCTTAGCCGTTGAACTAAAATCCGACAGATCTACTCCTTCTGGACCATATCTAACATTCCCTTCCCGTGAAATAACTGAAATATCACCTTATTTGCCATTTCTGTTGATGAAAAAATACAGTTAAACTAGGTACCAATATTCTCCTCACATCTCTACAAAACTTAAGTCATCTAACAGATTAACTAAAAATCTATAGATCTACGAGTAACAGCTTATTTTTATATAGTACTATACACATAACTAGTACAATACTATATCAATTCTTGCATATAAATAGAAATTACAAAGAAACAATAAATTTTACCTGCAGATGAATCAACAAACTGACAGAGCTTTGCTGCTTTCGTTCAGCCTCGCTCTCAGCTCTCTCTTCTTTTTTTTTTTGTGATTTGTGTGAATTTTATGACATTTTTTGAGAGTGGGAGGGGGTTTTATACCTGGCCACCCAAAAATCGCCCTTTCAGAGGACGGTTTTTAGGTGGCCCGGGGGGCCGCCTGCAAATTGCCTGGACGGACAATGGCCGTCAGCCACGTCATTAAATCGCCTTCTGGAAGGGTGATTTATAAAAATCGCTCTCCTAGAGGGCGGCGGGAGTATAGTTTAATAATTGTTTGAAATGAAAATGTAGTTTTGTAAATCTTTTATTAAATAAATATAAAAATAAAAAAAATTCTTTGTACTTCAGGGCAAAAAACAAACCTCGAGCAAAGTTCATATTCAAAAATGGGCTTCCAAAAAAAGGAAACGCTACTGGACCACCGCACCCACGTCCGTCCGGGCCGATTTCCACCGCGGCCCATCGAAGCGCCGCAACTTTTATATGGGCCGTAATTTGTTCGCAGGCTGTAAGGGCCAGCTGACGCCGCCGCCGCCGCACGCCGCACGCCGCTGCGCTCTCGCACACGAGCCCCGGCGGCCGCCATGGCGCAGAGGCAGGAGGGGGAGGAGGAGGAGGAGCGGCTGCGGGGGGCGCTGCGGAGCCTGCAGCAAGAGGCGGGTGTGCTGGAGCGGCTCGTGTACAAGCACCGGAACCAGCACCGCGGCGCCGCCTACTTCCAGTACCTCCTTAAGGTGAGGAGGGACGTCAAGCTGCTCCTCGTCGCCGGCCTCGGGGACGTCCTCACGGCCGTGTTCCCCGTCCTCGCCTCCCGCAAGCCGGCCAACACGATCCTCGCCGTTAACAGGTCAGGTTCATGCTATGCCCTTGGACTTTGAAGCAGTGCAGTGCTGCTTGCCGAAACCGTGATAAATTTCTCGTAGAGAGGCAAAAAATTAAACGAAGCCACTCTAAGATTCTGGGATGTTGACCTGTTGTTATTGCTCAATATTGTGATCTTCTGTAGACAGAGCAAGAGGAAGCCGGGTGCAAACCATAGTCACCATGAGAGGCTTTTGGGTGTCGCCCGGTTGTTATCAGAGGTGAGTGCTATTTTTTCTTTTACCCTGTTGTGATCCTACACTTAGCTTAAATCTACAGAAAAGTTGGGAACACTAGTAGTTTGGACTTGATAATGTGATGTCAACCAACATTTTTTTTTCTGCTACTATCCAGCTAACTACGATTCAGACGCAAAGTACTGTGATTGTCTGTAACTTTGCTGCTGCTGCTGCTGCTGTTGTTGCCCTTCCCTCCTTAATAAAATTCAGCCTGGTGCTTTTCGCTGGCCCGGCGAAAAATTGTTGTGATTGTCCTTGCATATTTCATAGTTCTCAAGGAAATTTTAGTTAATATGCAAATCATTTGTTTCCTCTATGGTACATGCAGAAAATTACGTGACAAGCTTTGTCTGCTACATTCACCATTCTTGACATGCTTCTGGACAGCTCTAGCTAACTAGATAATTTTACCCCCCAAAAACTTATATTTTCTCTGTTATGTGCAGATGGCTGAACCTGTTATGATGGGAGCAGTGTATCCTTTGCTTTTTTGTTGATTGTTTCTGTTATTCTCTTGTGCATAGAAATTGATTAAACTGTACACTTACACCTGGTTTGTATTAGGCAAGGCATGCCTCACATTTGTACTAGTATCTGCTTAGCCTCCCAACTTTTGCCCATTCTCCCAACTTTTTGCCCATTCTTTTACTTCCATATAGTCCAAATAGGTATATCTATTTCCCTGTTTTGGCAACAATCCATAGGTCCTTAACCTGCAGTATAGTCAGATCTCATTTTTACTTGCAAGATCATTTTTTGTTGATCTTTGCACAGCGGTGCTTGCTCTGCTCGCAAGAGTGAGGGTTCTGGTCCAACAGGTGAGAGCAGAATTACGTACAGCCATGCTGCTATAGTTATAGTTGAAAATATATATAGTGGAAGCATATGTTGGCCTGTAAGACTCATTCCCTCTCCTCACTGCTGACTTTTCCTTCAGACATTGACCTTATAGTATTGTATACAGATGCTACTTGATGTTGTCTCAGTTTACAACAAGGCTACTGATCTTATTGATAGGAAGCAATCTGTTAAGATTAGTATTGGTGGAGCGCAGGTGAGTTTGCTTCCAGAGTAGCATTATGCATACTTGTCAAATATCAAACATGATGAAACTGTACTACCTAAAATCATGTTTGGATTGGCAGAGAACTATAGTTATTCACCACATAAATCCTTCGTTTCACCTTTTTTTAATATTCTGACAGGCTTTTAGAGAGTACTATCCCTCAAGCAATGATGCCCGTACTTTTCTGGAGTGTGTTTGGGTGAAAGATAAATTTGTTTTGCATGAAAAGACAAAAGGTAACTGTGAGAAAGCCCAAGCTGAGGATCAAAAGCCTTGTGCTTCCGAATCAGCAGTCCTGTATGAAACTCTCGGACAAGTTTCTGAAGGTTGGGATGCAATACCTTCTGTTCTTCATCATATATTTATCAATACCTTGGTTTCTTGGTTGCATTCTTGGAATATTTACAAATGGCCATGGCATGTTGTTTAGCATGCTATCATGATGTATACTGATATGGTATATAACTTCTGACGTGTTATATTGTTACCACCAAATAATTTAACTGAATGATAGGTGATGTGGTGCTGGCTAGTATGTTTTGCAAGTTTCTTGTTTAAATTGGAAACTCAATTGCAGCTATTACTTTATGGGAGAATGAAAATGTTTTCAATACCAATAGTTATGTATTTAATAGGAGAGGGCGCTACTTTTATTCATGGTTTGATAGTGCCAAACTTTAAAAGGAGGTTTTTGATAATTCTAATGCTTCTGACATTTTTTCAGATATGGAAAATGCTGAAGGATTGAACTCTCCCACGAAGCTACCAGATGCCAACCTAGCAAACCAACCAGAGACAACCCATTGTCATCACGATGAAGATTCTCAAAGTAGGAGGCAATTGGTGAACGACAACAGATCTGATTCTCTTTCAGACACGCTTGCTACTCATGTGCATTCCACTCCATGCCCTGATGTCAAGCCTGAGACAAAGAAGAGAGTTGCATTCATCACAGTTGGAAATCCGAAAGTCACTGCTAGTTCGATAGGAACAACTTTAACTAAGAAGCAGAGATTAGATGTGATTCCACACGCCAATGAAGAACCTGAAGATTTATATGCAAAATTTTCTGAGGATACAGAAAAGTCCATATTTTAGATTGTTTTGAACTGCAGCTGACCACTGAAATACTTCTCAGCTTTCTAAGATGAAAAGAACAATCAAATACAAAAGAGGGCTCGATGCAGCTCAAGGTATGATAAATTTGAAGCGTTTTTACTGTAGCATCTAGGAGGTTGCTCGGAGCTTCTGAAGACGGCCCTGTTTCACTCGTTATTTCATTAGTTCAAGTCTCCATTGTATTCTGGGCTGCAATATTGTTTGTCATCCATTTTCAGGAGCAAAATTTCACATAGCTTAATTTTTGTTCGCTCCATCTGATGCTCAATGTCATGTATTTAATGCGTTCGTTGTTTGATTTGATGCTGACTTATCTGGCTTCAATATGGAACCCTATGTATCCCTGTCGAATTGATGAACTTTTCTTTCCGATTGTATGGATTACATTTGCAGTTATGCATACGATTGTCGAGTAACCTTGAGAACTGAAAAATTCAGGGTTTAATGGACAGCCTTGGGGAGTAGATGATTAGGAACGAAGTGTATATTGGAACTTCAGCTCTAAAACACCAGATTATGCAAGTACTGGGGAGGGTTATATGCAGACAAAACAGGGTAATTCCTCTGAAAAATCCTCAGAGTCAGAACCAGGGACAAAAGAAAGATAGTCCTCCACAAGTATTATTGATCTGAAGTTATATAAGAAAATAAGAACTATCATGTCTTAGGCCGAGATTACAATCCTGACATAAACTAACCTAATACCGAGTAACCAAGAGATATACGTTACAAGATCAGTGACAACCAGACAAAAATAGCAGTAACATATACTCCTGCTATTCCATCAGGGCAAACTTGGGAGAGCTGGTTTGTCAAAGGAGAGGAAGCTGATCCGTCCATTATCAACATGACAAAATTTTAGAGGAATGCCCTCAAACTTGTTTTCAACGGTTTCCAGTTCATCCCTTGATGGTGGTTTATTGCTGCAACAAATTCAAAAGCAATACATCAAAGATAAGAAAAATCAATCCATAAAGTACATGAAAACAACCCAAAAGGCATAAGTCGTTCTCTTTACCTACTTTATGACTTATATTATATGGTAGTTTTGTTACTTCTCAGAATTTCTTTAGGAAAAGTTAGTGAACAAACAGAAGAAAGTCAAAATAGATGGAGACATGGTAAAGCATAAAAGAAATCATGATTGGCTATGCAATTTGACGGCAAGACAACCAACTGAACCTCGACGCTAAGCTTGAATTCCATATTTAACACAGATAACCACTGTGAGTGGATACACCAGGAGAACAAAGAGATCTATGTCTACAAAGTACATTTAAGACAAATAATAAGACGTCATAGACACATCATGCATGACTAAATATAAAAGCTTCATACCATATCATATATACTACTAAAATCATATCAAGAAAACCACCAAAAAAATGATCATTTATGAAAAATAAATAATTAATTCAGTAATTCAAGTATATAGCACAAGTGAAGATAAACTTTGTGATCAAAATAATCCATCAAACATGCACTATGGTGAGACGAAACTAAACAAGTTTATAAGTCTGAATGCATGGCATTTAAGTGACTGTAAAAAGAAAACAATACCTTAATAGGAATAGGAGGAAACTAGGGTCTCCTGGGGATGACTTCTTAAATTTGCTATTTGGTAGATACACTTCAAAGGATGGATGCATATCATCTACGCACATTTCCTTGAGCAATTTAATTATGTCATTGCAGGCACCACCGACTCTATTTAAGCTCCGATCAGTGTCAACTACACTCGTGGGGGAATCAATGATGCCATAAGTATGGCTGTGCTTAAATGTCCAGGGTACGCCATATCGTCCAATAATATAGCCGAGCAACTTCAAGTGCTTGTAAGCTTGGAAGGCATCCCAGGAGCAACCATACTTTCCTCCAGCAATCTTTCCGTAGATTTCCTCCATTCCAATTGTTTCACCCTCACCATCGAGGAGAACCAATGCACCTCTTTCTGCCAGGAACCTGCATGGTTTAGTCAGCTGTCAAGCCTCAACTTGAGAACGAAAAGAAAACCTGAGGCATGACAATCATTCATATCCAAAAGCAAGGTTCAAGAAGTGCAGCAGTGCTAGTGTAGCATCGTGAACTAAGTGCAAACTGTGGGCATGTGGCTGAAGCAGGTGGAATCAAATGTGAGGAATCCGAGTAGTGCGGGCATTTCATCGAACAGGTGGCATACCCAATCTCCTCGACATTGTAGTACAGCTTGCCATCCCGGGTGACACCGGTGGTCAGCCAGAGCTTTCCCTTGCTGTCCACCACCTCCGCCGCACCGGACGCCTCCACCCACACCGCGCGCGACGCCACCTTCCTGGTCCCCCACCACAGAATCGTATGAGCCAACACGAAGCGCACCAACCACAGAGAACCAATCAACTAGCAAAAAAGAAGCAGCAGCCACACGCCTGAACTGGACTCTCGAAGAAGAGGACGGGGCAGCGTCCAGGAAGGGGTTGAGATGGTGCTCCTCGCCGTCATCCTCCGCGGCGGCGGCGGTCTCCGAGGGAGCGCGGCTGCTCCTCCGCCGCCGCGTGGGCGGCGCCATAGCTTTCTCGTAATTTTTCCCACCAAAATCCACCATTCCGAATTTTTATCACCCCACCCCCCCAAAAAACCACCGCCAGGTCATCCACTGAACCAACGGCCCCACAGGATTGGGCCCACCTGTCTCTCAGTCAAACCATGCTCTGCCTGGTGGGACCCACCTGGAAGAGATAGCAGAAGCCCACTCCCCTTCCTCCTCTTCCTTTTAAACAGGGGGAGGGGAGTGGTATGGGAAACGACTCTTCGTCGGGTTGAGATTGAAATCGCGGTCGCCTCTTCGCGTCGCGGCCTCGCGGGATCGAGCAGGTGCGAAATCTCCGCCCCCCTGGATGCAATCCTCGCTGTTCGCTTCGATTCGTGTGGGATTGCCTCGGCTGGAGGTGGTTGAACGTGCGGATCGCTGGTGAGGCGCGTTCGATTCGGTTGCCAGCGCCGATTCACCGGTTGTTTGGTTGGATTTGATCATGTTTAGGGGAAAATTTTGGTTTGCTTGATCCGGTAGATCCCTCTCTACTAGGGAGGTTCGGATTTAGTAGTTGGTGTTCTACTTTGCTTCTTCAGGATTGTTCTTTGTACTAGTTTCGAAAAAAAAGGATTGTTCTGTGTAGGATTCTGATGGCTCCTTATGCGATTGGCAGGGGTTGGTGGGTTGGTTATTTCGTGGTGATTAGGCTATTGGATTCGGCAATTCTCTAGGTTAATTTTCCAATTCTATTTTAGTTTGTGGAATTTCATTTCCTAGTAAGTGTGTTTGTTGTTTCAATATTCCTGTAATCAGTGAACTTCTTGTTCTGGATTTTAGAAGTACGAATTCCTAATAAAATGAACAGTTAGTTTGAATTGAATCATAAGTTCATAGCCCCTTGAATTTCAGGTTGATTACATAGTTGAGTACCACTGTACCAGCTCCAAAGTTAGCATGAGTACTGTCAGCAGCGCTCGGCTTGTCCCAAGGAGGCAATCACAAGAAGGTTCTGCTGATAAAGTTGTTGTGAACTTGGACGCAATCTCCTCCCCGGTGGTGAGTCATCGTGAGGCGCCGGCCTTCACTGGTGAGCGCGCCTCTCCCATTGATGTGGAAGCTCTGGATGATGAAGTACAGACAATATCGGCTTCGCAAGTGCCTCCGCCAGTATATCACTATTCATTACCTTGAATTGAGAGTATTGCTTCAGTCTTAATTATATTCTGTACCACCATTTGTAGTTATTGTTATGTGATTGGGTTCATAGTGATGTTTAAGTCTTTTACAAGGGGTTTATTGTACCATAGTATTTCCTATGTTTCTTAGGTGCACTAGATGTTCCTGTTAAGAAAAAATTGATGACTCTGTCATTATGAAAAAAAAATATGATGCATCATTTGCTCACATTTATTTAACTGTCTTGCATTCTGCAGAGAAGGAACCGGAGAACTAGAAGGCAGCCTGTGGCAATAGTTGATCTGGAAGTAGAAGGTAGCCGGGAAGGTTAGTTCATTTATACAAATATTGCACTAATGTGTCCTAAGTCATAATATGGAAAGGGGGGAAAATCTTCATCAGTTAACTGCTTTGGCTGATTCTTCATTTCTTATATTACTGTATGATTCATACACAATGTAGAAAATTCTGGCTTGTAGCCTATGTTATGCCCCAACAAGATAATTGCTGGTGCTAATTATAGCATGACACAAGCTATTCTCATAGTGGTGACAGACATATAGGCTATAGACCTATAGTGATACTTTTTACTATTGTGTCATTGAAATTTCTTGTTGTAAGGTACGCCATGTATATTAACATTGAACCATGAACTAATACATGAAAAATGTTAGAATGTCATAAATATGCTATCCAATCCCCTGTTTGCTATTTCATTTAGACTCCTTATGTGCCAAATCATATATTAAGTCAAGTGTGTTTTGTGATGATAATACACAGGGAACAAACGTCAAAGGGTTGCACCTATTATACACTGCCTCTCTCCAGAAAGGGGAGAAGGCTCCAGCTTGCAGGTATTTATTTTCATAACTTTGACTTTTCAGCTTTAAGTGCATGTTTGATTATTGATTACTTATTGCTGCTATATTATATTTTCTCTATGTAAAATAGCAGCCTGTATTGCTGTGTTCAGTATTGACTCTTTTCGCCTCCCTTGACATTTTGTTGGCCTTTCAGTGGAGTGAGAATTATTTGTTTTAAGCTGAAACTTTTAGGAGGTCCATTTAAGTCAGAAAATGTTCACGCTTGAAGTATATGAATTATGATGATCTGGTATAGAGCTATTAAGATTGTTATTGGTATCCACCGGCAGTTAAGATTGGGGTGCAGATAATTAGGCCATTGTTAAATTTCAAGCACCATCTTGTGTATTGTAGTGTAAAAATATATAATGCATACTTGTATCTGATTGATACTTGCCTTTTGCGTTATGCTTTGAGCTTAACACTGACTGCATGTCCTGTTTTGGCAGTCAAACAATGCTGTGAAGACTAGCAAAGAGCCTCCTAAGGTGCCTCCAAAGGAACCGGTTTTTAACTGCCCAGTGTGTTGGAACAAGTTGGAGGAGCCCTCCACAACAATCTGCGGCCATATTTTCTGCACGAAATGCATCAAGCAAGCCATCCAGATTCAGAAGAAATGTCCTACTTGCCGGAAGAGCCTGAGGGCGAACAATTTCCATCGTATTTACCTTCCAAACTCTGATAGTTAAGGTGAGCCGTTTACCTATCGATTTTGGCTCTCTTGTATACTTGGCAATCTAGTGAACTTCCTATTTCTTTCAAATACAGGCTCATCTGATGTACCAAAGGAACTTCTGGCCCACCCTCCAATCTAATATATTCAGGATCAGAAGTTCTGCCATAACGTGTATTATTTGGCTGAGAAACAGTGTCACAGCAAAACGACATCACCTAGGCCCAGATGTTCATCCGAGGCTGCTGTTTGTATGCAGATGCATCACCAGGAGTTCATCAGCTGCAGGTGACAACTCTATGGTTAGGCAACTGGATGGCCTCTTGCCTCCAAAGGATACAACAAAATTAACTATAGCCCCCATTGGTTAGAATGTCTATTGTGTACTGTTGTATGTACCAGGCGTTTGGCCATGTACCTTACCTTCTCTCGCTTGCTGGTTAATGTAACCTTTTGAATCAGCTTGAAACTGTGATGATGTTAGCGCATTGCATGTTCAGTCTTGCTGGCGCTCACTTGTTTACTGTTATTCTCTGTCCATTTCAAGTGCGTACCGGCGAGCTCGTCGTCCGGCGGCGACGTAGCTTGCTGGGTATGCAAAGTTTACAGCTGCTGCAAAGTTTACAGCTGCTAAGTCAGAGCACAAACGCACTGCATTTGTGTGTAAGAAATGGCGGTTTTTCTCAGATGAAATGGCTCCTGATGAAGAACTCAAACAACAAACGGGGAATTGGGTTTAAAGAGGGTTGAAGGAAGCAATCACGCAGGTCGAACGAATGAATTTGACAGTCACTTAGACGAGCCAACGAGCAGGGGCACTGGAAGAATTCAACGATTTCATTTGCTACAGAAACTAGTCAACAACCAAAGTCAAGTTTTTCACAAGCACATACAGATCATTCCCAACCATTGCCATCTTCATTTCAAATGATTTAGGCCTCTCACGCTGCTGCATCATGATCAGTTGCGAATGCCCTCCATTAGGGGCACTTCTGAATTCTGATACTATGTCTTCGAATTTGTCATTCTATGAGAGTTCTCCAAGAAATGTGACACATATTCCTGTTGTACGAGCATAAGGTAGTTTGACGCTCAGACTGATAGATTGAACTAGGATGTCTGCCTTAGGCCTTCGAAGGCAGTTTATTCATCACAGGGGTTATTTTGTCCTCTGGGAGACCCCTTTGAGGATCAATCTTGTAGGTGTCATAGAAGTCCAATATTTCCATTGCGATATTCTTAACCTGAGGATTGCAAACAAACATCAATGGATGAAAATAACGAGAGAATCAAATGATGGGAATCAGAACAAGATCAAGTGATCAACGGGCACACTTACAATGTTCATGTCAACACGGAGCTCTTCAAACCACAAAGTTGTGTCCTTGTCTTTAAGAACGCTTGCTATGTATATGCAGGCTAATGCTATCATATATGGTGGGTGTATGAGAATAAGATCCATCTTGTAAGTATCATTGACAATTCCCCTGCAAGTAACAGCAGATAATAAGCATAGGAACAGGTCTAGTTGAAGAATGTGTGTGCATTATGACACAAATTGTAATAAAGACAAATTCAATTCACTTATGTTTATTGCTCATGTGGTTCCAGATATCATAAAACGCTATCTATCTTATTGAACTGTACCACACTAAAATATGAAAAAAGTGGTAGAGGAGCCTGTCCATTCCTACTCCCTCCAATCATATGGTTATGACAATAATAAATGGAAATACTCTTCTTCAAATTTGCCAAAATAAATGTCAACAAATTATCCATGTGGTAATTAAAACAGTTTAGACTTGGACCTCTAAATGCCAGAAAGCATCTAAAGCAGCTTTTCTGCATAAAAATGCTCAAAGCTGCCTTGTCACAGATATAAGAAAAGAACGGTATTTGGGAAATTATAGAGGCCTACGAGTTTCATTTCAATTACAATATAGCAGCATTCAAATATCAATTTGATACAGCAATGCAAATTGTTATGAAGCAGAATGTACCAGGCAAATTGTGTCAGATCTGTTATGCCAGCATCCTGCAATAACCTAAAAGCAAAGCATCTGTTAATACCATTGCAGGCTCTAAAGTGTATTTAAAGTAAATAGATGGGAATATATAAGGGTTTGCTCCAGTAATTCCAGTGTAAGATAATGTTGCTTCATCCCATGATAGGGGGAACATAATCTTACTGTAAAAGAGGACGATATGGGTGGTAAACAACCAAATAATAGTCGAGCGCTTCCAGGAGCTTCATTTCCATTTCGAGGATATCCTTGATTTCAAACCGATACTTCTCATCAGAAGCTACATTTTGCAAGGGGAGAGCTCATGTTTAGTGCAGTTCTTCCAGATAAATATGTATACATTTATGATTATGAGCCTACCACACATCTTTTTTATATAAAAGACAAGAAGTCTTGCTTGCACTGTGCTCTCCTCGACCTTTGATGCCAAATACAAACAGGTTGGTGCTACCAGGCGAGGATCATAGTCAAGCATGCTCTTTCTGTAAACATATCCAGCGTCAGAACAGAATTCTAACAGCTTGAAGTTCCATTGCAACAAAGAATTAAATAGTCTGGAACGAAATATTTGAAGCAATAGATAAAATATGGATCCTTCTGTCCAGAAACATGAATATGATGCTCTATGTTTAGAACTTTACAAGGTGAATTCATAAGGTTCTGATTGGATCGAAGCACTGTGTACTAGTTCTAATTGAAGCTAGTAGAGGAACACATCAACATCTTACAAGCCCCACATACCATAGTTCTTAGGGCATCTACAGTGTGAATTCGAACCAAACAAGCCATAAAGCAGCCTCAAGCTTAGCATTGTTAGCTCTAGTGTGTTAGTCATCTCCTAATTAAGAGTTGGGGACCCAAAATCAAGTAAAATAATCATTCTCCTCTCCACCTCTCTCTGTATATCAAGGAATATATTTATTGTGTACCAAATTAAGAAGTTCTATTTTGCTTATATGGGAGATGGCCTTACTTTTCCAGTAAAGTGACTACCTTATAACATAAAAAATATGCCTTCTAATTTCCTAATAAGGCTATCATTTTCCTTCCTCTAGCTAGTTAAATCAATAGTCCAATTCATACGGAAATTTGAGGTATTCTTTCTCCTTGATGTATAGAAGGTAACTGCATTTCCCATGTATCCTTAAAGAGAATCATACCTTGTGTATACACGCCTGAAATAAGTAACTGCAGTAGCTATCACCCTGAAAATACAAATGATTTAAGGTCAGTATCTCAAGATAATACCGGATAAGTCTGGTGGAAAACGGACAAAATATCATAAACTATACAAAGAGCAAATTCAATTGTAGACATAGAGTAAACATTATGACTTACTGTTAACCTAGTGAGAAAGTTGAAATGCCCTTATGGCAAATACTACAGTATAAGTTGAAATGCTCTTAAAGAAGTTAGCTTTTGACATCAGTTTTAAGTTCAAGCAGACAGCAGAAATGTTATGGCCAAAATGAAACTTGACAAGGGAAATACTAAAACAAAATCAAAGCATTTATGTGCCTAAGGTAATGACCCAAGAATTTATACACTATAATGTATAATTTCCACAGGCTTGAAAATAATCCTTCAGAAAAGTAACTGCCAAATTTGTTACAAGTAGAAGGAAGCAGAATCCCCCTCCTTGGCAATTGTAAAATAATTACACTAAAAAAGTCACCCTTGATAACGGTTTTAGAAATAGTAAACTACAGCACATAGAACTGTCCAAGGAAAGCCTGTTAACTAAGTCTCAACGCAAAACGACAACTTTGGTTGTTCGATAAAGATATCCAACAAACAAAGTGTACAGGCCAGTAAGTGGAAAGAAGGTCTAACCTTTGCCTAACTTTTACCTGCTGTGCCAATCGCCAAATATCTGAAATCATCAAATGATTACCTTAATTTGTAGGACTAATACAAAGTACAAAACATGAATATCGAGCAATCTTAAGTGAGACGCTACAACTTCTATAAATGGAAGGATATATCATGCGCTCCTATCCAGTTTTGTACCCACGCTAATAATATGCTACACCTTTGTCGGTTTATGGAAACAATGCTAGCATAGCTTGCAGTCACCCTGCTATAACTGAATAAGAACACAAACCTGTATGTTTGAGATTTTTCCATACAAAGACACATAACAGTGCCTGAGGGCATAACTACATATCCTATGACAACTTGATTCATTGTAATTACAGAAAAAATCTGTGCACATTGATGGCTAAAAGTTCCCTTTCTTAACATTCAACAGCACATGCCACGAGCCAGAAATGCTTCTTATACAACAGCTATATACTACATGCATACTACAAAATTTTCTTACTGCCATCAAACTAAACTATGGACAATTCCTTCGATCAACACCTATCCAATCAAAACGCAGTATACATGTGATGCAAAGATGTATGTATGGAATTTCCCTGGAACGAGCCCATAACCTCATACACTACTCCCTCCATCTCAAAATATAGCTATCTTTATATTCAAATTTTGTCCTAAATATAGCAACCTAGAACATGTAAAATGCAACTTTTATCCCTAAACTCCCCATACTACCCCTAAATCCCATCACACCACCAACCCATGGGCCCCACACCCCACATACTTTAATGAGGGGCATTTTAGACTTTTTTGGCTCAATCCTTATCTCCTCGAAAACTCCAAAGTTAGCTATATTTTGGGACGGAAAGAGTAGCTACTAAAATAATTCAATCCGTTTATGCTCCGCAGCAGCATTCCCCCAATTCCAAAAACCATATCCCACAGGTAATCACGCCGAGCCCGGGCTGATGATAATTTCGCGTCAACGGAAACACTACGGCAAGCGAGAATAGTATGGAGGAGCAAGCTCACGGAAGGACATGTGGATCTTGACGAGGCGGAACTCCTCCGGCGTGATGCCCCGGTCGCTGTCCGCCTGGGGAACCTTGTCCACGTCCTCCTGGTCCAGCAGCTGCTTGCTGCCTCGCTCGCACCGGATCACACGCACCCCAATCAGCAGCTCAGCTCACGGATTCTCAAACCAAAAAAACCGAATCGACAGGGAGCGGGAGCTGGATGCTTACCAGTGCGACGAGGTCCAGAAGTTGGCGGCCATCCTGGGCAGGGAGCAGGCGACTCCGGCGAGCCCCCCCGGCCGGATCGGTGGTGCTCTCCGGGAAGAGCTCGTCGGAGTTCGGAGGAGAGGTTGAGGGGAGGGGAAGGGGACGGACCCACCGGCGTCGGAGACGGATTGCGAGGTGGTTTTATCAGGCTCGAGTAATGGGCCGTTCGAGCTTTGGGCTCTTCGAGGTTTACCCGGCCCGGCCCAAATTATAGGCCGATTAACTATTTTGCTTCTATTTCGCCTGCCTGAACTGAAAATTTGTACAAGCAGTTTGGCCTGTTTGGTTTCTTGCCCAGATCAATTGTATTAAAAATTTTTTTATTATTGTATAAAAAGATTAGTAATTGCAGTTCATGAAAAAAATGGTATGGTAGATATATGTGATGGTATGTTTGAGTTTGTAAATTTTGGTATAGCACGGTACTTAGGGCATTTTTGGATTGCCACTTTATCAAAAAATTTGGTATTGTTGGTTTGGGCAACATGTACCATACACTTTATTTGGTTGTCAGTAGATCACATATGCGAATTAGAGCTTGTTTTGAAAGGTGGAAAAATATAACTACAAACCAACAATTAATTCAAAAGTTATAGATCATCCGCACCTATTTAAATAATCTCTCGAAGGGTTGAGAGTAACCTTTTAGACCTGTTTTGTAACACGATACTCCACTACTATGGATGAAAAACTTATTTACCCTGAATATTTGTCCCTCATTTTCTCAATGGCACGTACACGTACTCCACTCCCTCTCTTAAAAATATAAAATATTTTAGTTTTGTCCTAAATCAAAATTTTCTAACTTTAACCGTGCTTATAGAAAAATACACCGATATTTACAGCATCAAATTAGTTTTATTAAAATTCACCATAAAATATGTCTTGGTAGTGTATTTATTCGGTATTGTAGATGTTTAATTTTTTTTATAAACCTGAACAAAGTTAGAGAACATTAACTTAGAACAAAATTAAAACATATATTTTGAAACAAGGGGAGTAGGTCCATACTCCAAAGTCCACATGCAAATGAGACTTAAGGACAAAACAAGTCATTATCGCGCAAAATCAGGGCCAACTAGGGCTGCCCTTTTCCCATGAAATCGGAAGCCGTCGGGAAATACATTTCGCCGACGGCCGGGCCCTGGCACATGAGATTGTAGCTAAGCTCTGATAGGCCTTCTTTGGCTGGTATGACAAGTGTCCTCACTTGTGGGTCGTTGTACAGTGTCATAAAATGACGAGTACATGCTTGACAGGAGGGGAAAAACATCTCTTTAAGGTGGTAGTTCAATCGTCCACTCGACCACGTAACGGTGCCATCTGTTGCTGCTCCCAAACATTCACATGCTGTCCTCTCTGAACATATTCAGACAAAAACATCAGTATAACTAACAATCTAAACATACAAATGTTCATGCAGACAGTAGTACACTCGTACTGTTCATCTTCTCATACAAGTATAGTAGAACAGGTGTCGGTTTGCACGTCCTTCTTGGCGCAATTGAATACGATTCAGGCTTGACGTCGACGACGAACTGTCATGGAATGATACAAGAATTAATGGATGGGATCACCCAGCAGGTTGACGTCTCAGCAACCAATCCATGTGAATTATGATCTAGCTTAGCTACTAGCATGCAGCTAGAAATTCCTTATCCAGTGCTGCCCAATCGGCTCTAACCATGAAACTGTCCGGGAAAAGGTCGTGTGAATATCCATGAAAATGACCAGGTTTTCTGAAGATCGTTCAGGGAGACGACATGCGTGGATGGATGCTTGATGGATGGATAGTTTCTGCATTGGGTCTCATTCATCCGATGGAAAGTGTGTGCTGCGATTTCTATCGTCTAGCTTATCCTTCAGTTTCAGATTCTTGCTAAATTCTAGTTCCTTGTTTTTGCCTGTAAATGTTGCTAAATTTCGTAGCACTCTGTTTATCTCCCACTGTCTGGATTACAGTTCACTAGTATTTTTGTTTCAGAATGTTGTAAATTTCTCTTCTTTTTTCAGTAATTATCGCCCATGTGTTTGGCACCCTGCTCCAATGATTCCTCTTCCTCTGTATCTCTGACTGGATTACTGTTCATTGAAAATACTTGTTTTCAGAATGTTCCAAAGTTTCTTTACTAAATATTGCCAAGTGCATACCTGTTTCAGAATATTCCAATATTGCCAAGTGTGCATACTTGTTTCAGAATCTTCCAAAGTTTTTTTTACTAAAATATTGCCAACTGTGCATCTCTCTATGGATTAGATTTCACTGAAGATATTTGTATCATGCAGCCACCCATATGATCCTTGTACTTATGCAGGCTGTAGGGTCTCTTGGCTTCCAAAAAGTCAAGGAATCAAAACTTTAGTGCAGCGATTGGAACAAATGCCACATTGGATCTGATTGGACTTGTCTAGATAGGATTATCATGGACAAAACAGCCATCATGTGCATACGCCTGTTGGTCCATTGCCAGCCAAATTCTGAACCTAACACTGAAGCTTTCTACACTGATCAGAATTCAGAACGCTAAACACAGGTAGCATCTGGATCAAGCGACATCACAATCTGAATGCAAACGAGTAGATGCATGTCAAGAAACACCCGGCTTGGGTTCGAAGCCTCGCTCCTCCTTAATAAATTTCAATATAAAAGCCTTAACTCTTATATCTAGCTTTTTTTTTAAGTAGATGCATGTCGAGTGCAGTAGTACTCGCATTCAAAGCTGCAATGAAGAAGCTGCTTCGCCCAGATTGATGAATCTGTACATGGCAGCTCGTTTGCCATTGCAGCATTGCCTGGCCTTCTCCTGATAGGGCCATAAGTCTCCTGTACTTGAAGAACATAAATTCTTGCCACACTGAACACCCCTATTAATCATCATATGCTTTTGAAGGATATCTGTTCTTCAAACTTATGCATAAGCTGATCCGGGATGTTCTTGGTTGGACCACTGACATGTAGCCATATAGATTATAATAATGCCAATTTATACAGATACAAACCAAGTTAATCAGGGCAATATCTTCGTTGCAATCAGTTAGCAATTAACTCCATGACATGAAAGTTTCAGCTATACATATTCGATGCAAGGATCAATACGGTTATACGGAGATCGACATAAATAAATTGCAGCTTGATTTGTCGACCTAAACTCGTGTCTCTCGTAGTACTACATATCAAGAGCATGGTATCATACTATCATTTCCCTTCTCTGTATTCAATCCAAGAGCCTTTCAGACTTTCAGTGATACCAAACGGTCCCCCTTGCAAGCCTGCAACTGCCATGCATTGCAAACGTACCCATGCATGCTTCGTCATAAATTAGCATGCTCTCGATTGAAAATGACATGCATGCTTTGATCTCGATTTGGTGGTCTCATGGCAAATTACAAATTTGGGGCGCACAAACATGTCGACATTTTTGTTCAGGATTTTGCCGGTGCCAACATGATCAATGAACTAATTAAAAGCAGCAGCAGTAGCAGCATGCTCAGCTACATGTCTGTACAACTGCAACTCACTTAATTTGGAACATGTGTAATTAAAGAAGGGACATACACACTCGTGTATATATAGCTGAAATTGAACTGTAGTCCACCCTATTAATCATTTACAGTTTATACTTTGCAGCTAATACCAAATTAATTAACTCATTCCTTGTTGTCTTATCAAGCTCTAACAAAATTTTAAATTTTAAAACTTAATTTTCGAGTTGATTTTAGGGGGTTTTCATCGTAGTTTCTCCAACCTTGGCTTTTAAACCGCTAAGAATAGAGATAAAATTTTACCAAAAACTATTTTTAATTACTTTATTTATTTTTCTATAACTTATCTGTTATAGGTCAACCGATCAGAGTCTAACAGTGGAATTAGGTACTGTTTCAGTTCAACCCAATCAAATAACAGTGGAATAAGCATCTCTTTCAATAAAATAACAGTTGAAACAGTCCTCTATATATATGCCGATCGAAAGAAGCATGCATCCAATGATATGATCGAGTTTAACTGAATGATTAGAGGGGGAGCAGAGACGTTGCTCTCAACTCGCCCTGTGACGATCTGTGAGCCACTCTGTCATGCACGTTGCCTCGACTGCTGCAAATTACCAGTACCTCCATTTTTAAACAGATAAACCGTTGGTTTTTGATACGTTTAACCATTCGTCAAAAAAACTATCTAAGTATCAATTATTTTTTATTTACTTTATTATTAATGATACATTAAGCATGACTTATTTTTTTTATATTTATACTAATTTTTAAATAAGATAAATGATCAAACTCATATAAAAAATTAATGGTATCATCTATTTAAAAAAAGGAACGAGTATATATATAACTACATGTAACTAAGCTAAATTTTCCATGCATGCATGCGTCCATGCATTGGCCTAGCTACAGCAGAGCATCCATGCATGTGGAGCAAGTTATCAGCTACAGCGTTGCTCTCAGGCCACCGACACATCCAGAAACGCCGGCCATGGCTGGCTAGGTACAGTTACATGCCCTAAGCCTGTCTGCATGTATATGTGCAATGCATGTACTCCTGTGTGAGAACGACGACCGTACGACAGTACCGGCTTTTGTATCTAACGATGGGAGCTGCGTACTGTGCTGTCTTCTACGCTGATAATAAATAATTAGTCATACCCTTGCTGCTGGACCTGTCTGTCATGTGTAGATACTACTACTACACCACTGTCTGCTCATGCTGACTGCTGAGTGATCCAGTTGTAATTTTTCATTTCTTTTGAGCTAGTATATCCTTATGATAAGCTGTAGGGACCGTTTTGTGATTCTAAACTTTTTGAGGTCTATTTTGTAAACTTCTCATATTTTTGTACCTCGCCTTTAATTGTAAGCAAAACATTCATTTTGATCGATGAATATTTTTTTTCTATTATATGGAAAACACACATGCATACATACTACTAACTACGCACAACACACTTATATGTCCATGAGTGTATTCCTTAAAAAATCGTGCATTTTCCTTGGATTTCCATTTTTTCTTTAGTTTTTTTTTCAATCTTTGAAGTTGTAACAAGCCGATGAGGAAGATATGAGTGATTATATACACTGCAATTATAAAACAAATTCAGATGAAAGATGTCAATGTTAAAAGCAATTAAGTTTCCAGTAGGCCTACAAATTTGGCTCGGGCTTGGCGTAATCATAAATTCTTGTTGATTTGGACAGGTAGATTGGTTAATTAATGCACTATTTATAACAAAAAGATTAAATTCACAGAAATTCGATGCTGATTTAATGATTTGAACAGGTAGATTGGTTAAGGTTGTTTATAACAGAACTTAAGATTAATTTTAGAGCAAATATCAACAAACCCCATGTTTTATGATCAAAGTGGTATAAAACCTTATATATTATGACCGGTGACATACAACCCAAAATATTATATTTATAAAGTTTTATAAAATCCCACCCATATACATATCGAGCATGTATTTATTTATAATTTTAAAATATAGTTTATATGAAAATTTTAATAGTTGATTGAAAAATATTGTCCCTGTTGTGCTGAAATTAATTGAGTTTTGATTAAAGGTGGATTTTATGAAACACTTAGATCATAATACTCATGGTTATGTGACACAAATTACAATACCCGTGGCTTTCTGCAAATTTAATTATAAAACGTGAGGTTTACTTTTGATTTTGTAGAAAATCCACCAACCATAGAGGGGAAAAAACAGCCGAAAATGCATGCAGTGCCTCAGTCGGCGGCCGACCGATGGAGCTAGCTGGCTATCTCGCACAATGCACAGAGTGAATGGATCAACCGATCTACTGCCTTTGTCTCAAAATAATTATCTTTATAAAATTCAAAATTTATTCTAAAATAATTATCACTTTAAAATACTATATGTCTCATCAATTACATCCTATTCAAAATTCTCTTCATTCTACCCTCAACTACCCTTCCACTCTTCACTATACATCATTTAATAAAGGACACTTAATCTTTTTTCTCAATCTTAATCTGTAACGCCCTAGCGTTTAGGCGTAAAACTTAATTTAATAAAAACCTTAATTACGAAAATTGAGTTTATTTATTGTCGGGCCGTATGCCAAGATCTCAAATCCCCTCGTCGGATTGAATCTTGCAACCTAGGTGACTATTTCCCTAGGTCTCGATTCCGAGAAATTATCCCTGAATCCTTGGAAATCCTGATCAGCAAATTAAATAATTGTTTTCCCTTTCAAATAAGTCAACAGGAAATCCAATCCCATGTCACATTTAAATTCCTCCAAGAAAATCATCATTACTCAAAATAATCTCCCTTGCCCTCCTACAGAAAAATATTAAAGCCTACTGTTCTGCTAGGCCTCCTCAATCCCGACCTAGCTCTGTGCATCCTTCTTCCCGGCCGCTCGGCCTCCTCCCTGCCCCCGCGATCGGCACATGTCCCTCCACGTGTCGAGCGCACGCACGCGTGAGGGAGCCCTTCCTCTGTTCCTCTTCCTCGTCGTCTCTCTCCCTCTATCTCTCGCTCTCTTTCTCTCTCGCAATCCCATCGCCGCTCAGCATCGCCAGTTCAAAATCCACGCCGCGCCTCAGTTTCCCCTCGGTTCCCGCTCGCGCTTGGCCCACCGTGGCTGACTACCAGTATCGCCACCATCATCACCCTGCCCCAGTGACCGTCTTGCTTTCGCTCGCCGCCAAACCGCCCCGCTCGGCTTTTGCCGTCCTTCCCCTGCATCACCGGGGACCGCCGCAAGTCGACAAGACGAGGAGCTACCTCTCCAACCGGCTCTGCCCCAAAATGAAAGCCCACAAAGCTCCTTTCTTTCCCTATTATCCCCTTTTTTCCCGAGCCGGACACAGCTCCTCTGCCACTTGTCCTCTACCGCAGCTGACAGAGGACCATGACGCCGCTGCGACCGTCTCCGCTTGACCACGCCGTGTGGAGGCCTTCCTTCCCCTCGAAGCCTTGGCCGTCCGGCTATAAGTAACCCCGCGCCCCCTCCGCCTACCCTTCCAAAAAACCACCACCACCGCTGTCCCTGTGAACCGCTCGGTGTTCGGCCGTCGTTCCCCCGAGCTCGCCGGTTGGACCCGTGGTCGCCGCGCAGCCCGGCCTCCTCTGCTCCGCTCGTTCGCGCCGGGGCACGAATGATCATGTTTCTGCCGCCAGCGAACCTTCATAGCGCCTCTTAGCTTCGGTAGCCCTCACGCCCCATTCTCCCTTCCATCTCCTCCCATAGCGCTCGTAGATGCTTGCGGTGCCTCTCTGGCTCTGGGCGCAAACCGAAGATGCCAGCTCCACGACCGCCGCGCCACCGTTCACCTGTGTGCCGCCGCCCGGCAAATAGCGTCACTCCCCGTCTTTTCTCACCACTGGAAATGCCTCCGGATCGCATCAGGAGCTTCCCGTCACCAGGAATCGGCCTTTGGAGCTTCCTCGGCAAAATCCCCAACTCTCCGCCACCTTCGGGAGGTGCCCCAATACCTCGCACCCGATCGTGTTCAGGCGAATCCGAGCTGTTGGCCCGGTTCCCCTTGACCTCTGCATCGTTCCAGTGAGCTCGCCGCCGCTAGAATCCTAGGAGATCGTTCCGGTGATGCCACGCCGTCGACGGCCGTTCGATTGAGCCCCTATTCATTGTCTACCTCCCGCCGCCTAGGCGAGAACCATGAACCCATCCCGATCTTGCGTACACGCGGTCCGCCGAACCCGTGCACCTGCCTGTGGGCCCGTCGAAGTCGGGAGCATCGTGAATCGCCCTTGTGCTCCGTCCACTGATTTCCGAACCCCGTTCCTCCGTAAACCCATCTCCCCGTAGACCCGCATCTATCAGTAGGCCCCGTTTGTTTGCTAGGGCCCACACATCGGAGGCCGCCTCGCCTCGTCAGGCCGAGCCGCTGACACCGGGCCCCACGAGCCAGAGCAGCCCCACCGGTCAGCCCCTCCTTTCTGCGGCGCGTCGGGCCGCCTAGGTCGGCCCAATTCCTTCCCTCCGCCCGAGCGTGCGTGCCGTTCTCGTGGGCCGATGGCTGGTCCCCGCCTGGCAGTGGCCCGAGGAAGGAGAAAAATTGAGAAATCAATTCTTTATCGTTTTCCAATATTCAAAATAACAAAAATTCATATCTTTTTCCTCGCTCGTCCGATTGACTACGTTCCAGTTTCAGAAATTTTCTAAAAATGAGATCTTTCCGATGGCATACTTAGAAATCCATAATAGGAACTATTTATACTAGCCTTTTTATTGATTTGCTTCGTGACGCGTGTAGCGTCGGAGTCCGAGGAGCCTCAGGAAGCGAATTTCGAAGACGAAGCTGCAGGCCTTGAGCAAGACAAGTCACCTTTGATCATCTTGAGCCTATAATTATGGAACTAAGTATTTTATTTGACAAATTGCATATACTAGGTTGCACTGTAATAATTTCTCGGCCGCGGTCGCGAGACGACCGACGAGCCGCCAACCATTTGCTGCATGACTTCCTTTGATTGTTTGTGATCCCTTAAAATCTTGTCACCTCCCTTGACAGATCCTGGTACCTGTGCCGACGGGCATGGTACCGGTGATCGCCTATCAAATTTAAAAATGACTACGATGGGTAAAACTTGGGTTTGCTAAACACTTAGAAACATGAAACCATACCTGGGTTGGTGCCTTGAAAATTAAATGGTTTGCGAAAACCGTGGTGTGGGGATCGTGCCAGCGGGACGAGTCTCGCACACTACAGCTATGGACCGATTCCTTTGGAATTTCATCCAAACATACGACAGTACAACCACATGGGTGATATGGGATAACTACTGGTTGAGTAAAGAGTCGCCCAGGGACGCCTTGCGTGCCAATGGACTGTGGATCGTGCGGGAGGGCATCAGGGTTGCCTCCTAGGTTCTTGATACAGCATGGTCGAGGACCTACCCTGTGATTGGTCATGGACCCCTCCAGTTGGCATAGGGTAACCTGGGTGGACTCCGGAAATGCCTTGTCGCGAAAACCCCTAGTCACCAATCGTGTCCGTTCATTCGCGAGCTGGGTGATAGGGTAAGTCGCGTCGTGTGAGTAAAGTATACCCCCTCTGTAGAGGTCTAAACTGTTTGAACAACCGTGCCATGGTCAGGGCAGATGTGAGGATATTCCTTAGCATAGGTTTGTTTGACTACTGTTTACGAAGGATGTTTGCGGATTAGGAATCCAATTTTCGAAGATGATGTGATGATGTCAAGGACAACCGGGCTATGGGCCCGAGGATGTTGGATCAACTGGTGAAGCTGGATCCCGGAGGCCAACTCTTGTGAGTTGCGCTGAATCAAAGATTAGTACAAATCACTCCGATCTTGGCGAGACCGCACCTTGCCCCGATTGTGAGAAGCACACACTTAGCTATTCCGAAAGGAATTTAAATAAAATAGATTATAAAACAACTAGCCATCCTTTGAAGATTGCATTAACCACTTAAGTTCCTATGGCTTGTTGAGTACGCTAGTACTCACCTTTGCTCTCTATATATCTACCCCCCAATGCTGGAAGACGAGCTGGATCCAACCGATAAGGAGTTCTTCCAGGAGTAGGCTAGCTTTGAGGAGTTTTAGGGTTTTGGCTTAGTTCCCGAGTCGCGCTTGTGTCTTTGGGCCAGTTTCGGTTTCCGCTCTTTTGCTAATGTATTGTTGTGAACTTGGGGTATGTCCGTAGTTCCAACTTGTATATAAAACTATGTCTATTAATAAAGACAAATTGTGCCATGACGGTTCCATCGCCTGTTGTGCCAGCACTATATTCCTAGGACTAGTACAGGTTTGCAGGTTAATTGTATGGTCCGGACTCGTCCTTCACGGAAGGTCAATTTGGGGCGTGACAAAAGATGGCATCAGAGCACAGGCTCGGCCCTAGGACAAAACCCTACGCGTAGAAAGACCATGTCGAAGGATGAAACCCGACGGGGGAAGTCGGGAGACCCCTTTGAGGTTCGGCCAGGGGAGTGGTTCTCAGGTGAATGCGGCGTCCGGTGTAGAAGAAAGATCGATCGGTGGATGATGGCACACAAAGAAGACAGGAGGAAGTAGATAGGTTCGGGCCGCTCGGAGGCGTAATACCCTACTCCTGTGTGTTTGCTATCTGTGGTGGATGAATGTGGAATGCGGTTACAAGGTGAACCCCCGAGGAGCTCGGAAGCTAGCCCAGGAACTTGAGGCTCCGAGAGAGAGCTTCGTTGTCTAAGCCGGGAGTAAGAGCTGCCGAGTGGTCTAAGGCCGGAGCTGAACCTTCCAAGCCCCCTGAGTCAGAGGCATGGATCCTCCTTTTATCGTCAAGGGGAGTCCACAGTGCCAGTACATGGAGAGAGAGAAAGCGCTGTCTTGTCGCACGTCTCCGCCTGCTGAGCCCACGCCGGAGTAAGTTCGGCGTGTCAGGTCGTCTGGTCGTCTGCTGCTTGGACTTCGACGCACGCCCTCACCACCGAAGTCAAAAGGCTTCTGACAGCACAGTCGGGTGTCCACGGGGGGCCATCACGAGGCGCCCACGCGTGGCAGAGCAGGTGACAGGGGCGACAGGCCCTGTCGCCTCGTCATTAATGTAGGTAGTTGGGGAGCTAGTCCGCTGAGTTCTTTGAGTCAATCGGCCCCCGGGGCCGAGGCGATCGGCACCCGGGGCCGAGTCAGTCGGCACCGGGACCGGGGCGATCGGCACCCGGGACTGGGAGGATCGGCACCCGGGCAGTCGGCAGTTGGCCTTGGGGCCGGGCATTGGCTCCCGGGAGCACTCGGCAATCGGCCTCGGGGCCGGGCATCGGCTCCCGGGAGCAGTCGGCAATCGGCCTCGGGACCGGGCATCGGCACCCGAGACCGAGGGGATCGGCACCCGGGCAATCGGTACCCGGGTCCGGGGCGACCGACACTAGGGACCGGGGCTCGTGGCCCCGGGCCCGGGAACGGAGCTTCCCGGGACCGGGGACGAGACCCGGGGCCCGGGCACGGAGCTTGTGGGCCCCGGGACCGGGCACAGAGTGTCCCTTCTCGAGAATGCCCCCAGGGTCCCGGGATCGAGGTGGCCGTGGAATGTCCGTCGCGAGGCGCCCGGGAATGCGCACCGGGCCTGGCTAGTGCTCGGGCCCCCGGGTACTTGGCGAGAGAGCGGCCGTAGCCAGCCTTCTCTTGCGCAGAATGTGGACTCCGGAGTATTTGCCGCGGCCGAAGACCCTCGCGTCCCCGGGGACTGGGGGACCCCAGTCATTTTGTCGACAGTGGCCTGGCCTATTGCTCGGCGGGATCAGCCCGGGCAGGAACAGGGCCACGTTTGAAGAAAGAGGAGACCGCGGGGTGCACCTGGTTCGCCATGGACTGGTGTAGCTTGACGACTTGTTGATTTAGACAGGATATTTGCCCGGGACCCGGGCTGAAAACATGGAATGAAGTGTTGAGGAAGGCTAGCGGCAGGATTGCGATGGCGATGCAGCAGCTCCCCGCCGACGTCGCAACCGGAGTTCTTCGTGGCGACCGCTGGCCGGAGACCGCAGCAAGAGAGGTGCGTCGTCCGATCGAGGCCGCACCGATTCTGTCGCCGCGAGGCCTCTTGCGCCTGGTCGAGATGGAGGCGCGGGAGAAGGAAACATCTCCCGCGAGGAAAGCGTCGGGTCAAGAGGCCGGGCTCACGTCTCGGGGATGTGAGTTCTCCGCGCGCGAGGAAGTCGCGGTGGTTCGCGTGGGTGGGGTGGGGGGGGGGGTGGGAGGCGCGGGAAGCCGTGGCCGAGACGCTGCCCCAGGGCAGGGTTCCTCGACCGCGGCGAGCACCTTGTTGAGCGCGATGCCTGACGAAGAGTCTAGGAAGAGCCGGTCCCCTTCGACGCCGCGGGGTCGGTCGAAGAAGGCCAGCAACCTCTCCCCGTGCGACGACGTCTCGGGCGCGAGTATCTGGTGGAGCCGATGGCTGAACGAAGAGTTGGGGAAGAGCCGGTTTCCTTCTGGCACCATCCGCGGCCGTTTTGGGCTCGGGGGCCTCTCATGCCCGAGCGCTCCCTTCGACGCCGCCGGGGTCCGGTATGAAGGAACCGGTGACCTCCCCCGTGCGGCGACATTCTGGGCTCGCTCGTGCTTGCGCCCCGGTTGCCTGTCTTGTACAAAGAGAGATATTTGCATATGTATATGATGTGTTTATATTTTCGTACTTGGTTTATTGTGTTGTTCGGAGGTTGCTGGTGTTCGGGCCTCGTGTCCGGGAACGCGAATACCGGGGCGTCATCGACAGCGAGATCCAGCAGCTGCGACAGCCGTTGGGCCCTAAGGTCTGTCGGGCCTGGTGCAGCCGCTGCCCCGGAGCTCGTCCCCAGGGGCAGGACACGACGGTTGAACGCCCGGGAGCTCGGTCCCCGGGGGCGCGAGCAGTCAGACATGAGCTTATGCGGAGCGACGAAGTCCGTAGGTTTTGGCCCCTTCCGTCTTCCGGATCCGGGGGCCCTCGTGCCCGGGCGCTGTTGGCCCAGGAGCACAGCGAGGCCGTGAGAAAGCAGACTCTTTGACTCACCGGGAGCCCTCGGGAACTGACTCTGCGGGCAGGGGTCACCAGGCAGCGGAGCATTCCGGCACCCTTGCCGGCGGTTGCCGGGGAGGGTGGCCAGGCGGGCTCCGCAGGCCGCGTCGAGGTTCGGAAGGCCTACCCTAATCCTGCGGGAATTGGTCTAATCTGCACATGACGGACTGTGAGAGTATTTGGGCTGTTCCTTGTCGTTCGTGCTACGAATGGTGGTTGATCACCTCCCGAAGGCGTCTCACGCGGTTGCGACCGTGCGGAGGAAATGATTACGCATAAGCATTTCGCCCTACCTCCGGAAGAAACGATCCAGAAGCTGCCAGGCAGGACATCGGCAGCCACAGGGACACGGGCAACTCCGGAGGGCGGGCCATCAGGTCCCACGAGCTCGACAACGCCTTGGACTAGCACGTCGGGATACGATTATTCGTCGGTAAGGAACTGATGATATGCACGAACCGGCAACCGTCGCACGGGGTTTGGGCGGGCCGCGAGTATGCCCCCAGGGGATGAGACTGCCATGAACGCACACACGGAAAAAGATGAAAGGGTAGGACAGGATAGATATTAAAGAATGCTGATTATATGGAGCGTATACACAAGGGGGCCTAACCCGGCCAGGCATGAGATTTTGGAAAAATCCGGCGCTGGCCTCCGGGCGCTGACAACCTTACAGATGTATTTATGGAAGAATTTGTGAGATGCTCCTAGGCTTACGAGCCGGTCGGGAACATCGATCATCCAGGAAGGGGCTTTCCACAGGGGGAAGTTTATTTCTTTCCAGCCGTGTTAAAGGACACGGGGAGAACAACACCCCATCCGAAGCGAACCAGGACCGAACTTACGCTAATGATAGGCGCTTGACCCTGCTGGTTACGAGTGACGTGGAGCGACAGTGCGCCTACATTCGTTCTCGAGGAAGTCGAGGTCGCCGAGCTGCTGGGCATGTTGTTGTGGTTGATGTAGCCATTGTAGAAGCTGTACGGAAGTTTTGAAGGTGAGTTCTGAGGTAGAAACGTGCTTCGGCCCGGACACTAGGAAGAAATGGGGTTTCCTCGGGTCGCCGGCTTGGTGTGGCATGATTCGCCCCCAGCACGCCGGGAGCTCGTCAATTCGCTTGACGCATGCTTTTTGAGGTTGTTGTAGGATCTCTGCCGTTTGAGGCTCGCAGGACTCGGCGTTCACATATGGACGCTCGCTGCCATCACACTTCGGGGGAGGCGAAGCGGAGTCTGATGCTGAGTCGGAGCAGACTCGCCGAAGAGCTCGCTCCTGAACTGCGTGCGTTGTTGGTGATGATTTGGCGCGGTGTAGCATCGAGAGTACCTTGGCCGACGAAGTTGTCTGCCTTTGTTGTGTGCTTCCTGATCCGGCCTCCTGACGGAGGCCGGCGGCCCGAGCTCAAAGTCCTCGGGGAGGAGCTTTGCGGCCGGGAGCACATATAGGCTGGGAACGAGGGCCGGTGGAATTGGTTTGATCCCTGCCGGGATCGGAGGCCCGGGGGTTGGATTGGGAGGTGTCGGGACGACTTCCTGGACTCGCTCTCGCCTTGGCGAAGCCCGTCGGGTTATCAGTCCATCTGGTTATGAAAATATTGAGGTTGTCCGACGCACACTTCCTAGGCCGACTCGCCTTGGCGAGGCTGCTTGGTTCGGGCTCCACGGTGCGCCAACAGGCGGATCCGGGCCACGCGATCGGGCAAGGGGCGACCCCGGGACTTTGGGGGGCGAGCTAGAATGTGGAATGGATCTGGACGGGCTCCGGACTGCTCTCGCCAGGGCGGTGCTGTCCGGGTTGGCCCCATATGGTTGTGAGAATATTAAAGTTGTCCGAGCGCATGGTTCCTAGGTTCGCACATCACGCTTGCCTGAGGTGCCTGGTTGCGGCTACTCCTGGCTGTCGGGTCAAGTGCGGGGCCGCAAAAGGGCGGAATCCGGGCCACGGCTACCTATCTGGGAAAGGGCCGGGACCAGGGGGCCCGACTAGAATGCGGTTTGATATATGCCGGATCCGGAGGCCGGGCTTGTTGTTCGGGGTGCCGTCCACCTGCTATGCTCGTTGGCGAGGGGCCTGGGTTCGGGCTTCCAGAGTCGGGACGGGCCGCGGAAAACAAACCCCCCGGGACATGGTCCGGAACCTTGGCCTCGGTCGGATGTTTGGATTGTGCCGGGCCCCGGGGCCCGGAGCCGAGATATGGTACGAGTCGGGCGACTTCCTCGGACCTGCTCTCGCCGGGAGCGGTGTTGTCGGTGGGATCGGCCGTTTATTGTTGTTCCAGTCGGGAACGGGGGTTGGACTGTCCCCTAAGGATCGGATTGTCAGTCCCGACGATCGGACCGTCCGCCGAGGTTTTCGGATCGTCCGACCACCTCGATCGGGCTTGGCCGCTTATCTATAGCTAACCTAGCGGAATTCCTGACGTGCTGCGGCTAGCTTTTTGGCGGCGCAGCACCGAGAGGGGCTCGTGCAAGTCCATCTCATGGACGGTGATCACTTCCGGGCTATGGCCGGCTCGAGACGGCTCGGTTCTGGACGGCGCGGCACTCTCGTGATGTCGTGCGGTCCGTGTCGTGGAAGGCGCACACCGGGCTGTGGCCGGCTTGAGACGGGGCATGCCGTGGAGGGCGGCGCGGCACTGATTCGTGATGATGTCGTGCGGTCCGTGTGTGGTAGGCGCACGCAGAACTAAGGCCGGATCGACACGCTCGGCTGAGCGCTGGATGGCGGCGGCAACTCTGTGATGTCGTGCCAGTATCTGGTGGAGGGGCACCACGGGGGCCGTTGCCGGCGGGGGCGGCGCACGTGCGGTCTTTTTTGCCGCTTGCGTACTTATCGCCTCGCGGGCACATGCTCGGGGAGTTGCCTGTGCAAGGCGAAGCTCTCGCTGCGCCTTGGCTTCTGGGATCGTTCCTCCTATTCCGGCGTAACGCGGACGTGAGAGTCTTGCCATCTCTCTCCAAGGCCATGCCGTCTCTGGCGGGGGCTCGGGAGGTCGGAGAAGTGCAACTGTGGCGGCCTCGCAGCGAGAGCTACATTGTTGCCGCGGCGGGGGTGTAAGACTCCTGCGCCCGTAATATCGCAGATGATTGGCCTGGATTCTGCCATGTAAGCGCGCCGGTGTTGGAGACGCCGGCATACCACTCCTGAAAAGGAAACTCCCCTGACTTCGTGGCGGCGCCAGTTTTGTCGAAGGATGAAACCCGCGGCGGGAA
>RYFJ01002353.1:0-77716 GCA_003991445.1 Oryza meyeriana var. granulata
TGCTGTGAAACGCTTGCTTCGCGCCGCAATCAACGGGTCCCAGGGAGTTGGGGTATAATTCTTGTGTTAGAGTCGTGGTGGTCTTCTTGTTTTGAACGTCTTGACTCCAACTTCTTGACTGATTTTCGCTGAGCAAGAACTTGTCGATCACAATGAGATGACCGGATCCTGGTCGATGGCCCACCTGCGGAATTAGAGCAGCTCCAGGCGTTGGAAGGGCGAGATGGAGGAGCGACAGCGGGGGGAAGCTTGGGCTGAGGATCGCCCCACCAGGCTTCAGGCTAGGGAATGAAATTGAGAGCACCACAAGCCGCGCAACAGGGAGAGTAGATCCACCAAAACTCCGACGTGTACATACCGATGAACTCTTGAATGGTATTCCCTTCAGCTCGCGGGTCTGTTCCGAGACATAGGAAGACCGGCACCAGTTGCGCTCTAATGGCCAGAAGGTCGAGTCCATGGAGTAATCTGTGTGCAGCGCTCGACGGCGGAGGAAATGCTTAAAGAGCCGAACAAGGGGGAGGGACAAGACAGCTGAAGGAGGCCGAAGAAGCCAAGGCGGACTTGAGAAAGTCATAAGTGCAACTGCAGAGGCAAGGCCCAGTCCGAGACTCCGGAGGGACAGGCAAAGGCGGCGGGCTTGAAAATTAGAGGACCCATCAAGCTCGGCGAAGAAAGGAACTGGAGGCAGACCGCTTAGGAACGTGGGAGCGACTACGATAAGTCGAGACCTGATGATCCGATCTTTGACCAACTCCAGTATAGCTAGCCGAGTCGACGGTCATCTGCACGGAAGGAATACAGGCCGAGCCATATGACAAGTTTACTCGTGCGGTGGACTAGAAGAATGAGAGCCATGTTCCAGGCCAATATAGTTTTTACAACGAGGAGAAAGAGTCATCAGGGAGTCACGGAAACCTCGTCGGGTCGTGAAAGGGCTCCTTGACTCATAGATCCAGCAACAACTGTGGGAACCAGTTGCAGAGAATCCAAGTAGGGCGCGGTCTTAGATGCCGAGTGCCTTGAAGAAGTACTTCGGATGAGCATGTCATTACGGCGTGGCCGACCTAGCGGTGACCAAATCAATCTATACCCGAGGAGACATTGAAGATCGGGGAGGGGTTTGCGAGGAGACGACACCGAGGAGCGCTGGAGCTGATAGCCGGGCAAGGCGACGCTCGATAATCACAGAGACTGGGTCTGTAAGAGTAAATATCATGTAGTCCAGTATATATAACTTTGTGGAATATGTTAAATAGTACGTGCAGTATGCCGCAAAGCCTTGAATTACTACTTTCAGTGTCATTAGCTTTACTTGAATGTTGTAAGTTGCGGAGTTTAGTCTGTGGAACTTAATAAAATGTTATGTAAGAAGTGCACTCGGGCAAATGTGACACTCGTAGTTAAGGTTAAACTGGAGTAAAGACGGCTCGTATATTATTGACAAACACATATAGTACATGCAGCCCGACTCAATACTCAGTTGATAAAGCGGGTAGTGAGTCAGAGAAACTGTACCGATGATAAGTATAAAAGCCAGGTATAGAAGGGCATAGCTTTTCTATATTCCATGAGTGCTGATGAGGAAACCGTTTCAGTCGGTAGGCCTGCCGCGTAACTTGCTATAGTGATGGCTTCCAAAGTGGGATAATTGTGCAGTCTTTGGTGGTTTGTATTTTTCTCAAGACGAGATACGACAAAAAGGCGGGCCACGGATATTGCGATTGTTGGTTAGCGACGTAGGCTTGAAGATCTTGCGAACTTGGATTGTTGCGATGTCCTTGCTTCTTCTAGCTGATCTACTCGACTAGTCGGGTATTTTGAGACGTCTTCTGAGTAGTCCCGGACTACGCGGAGAGCGAACTGTACTCCGTCGGTAGATAGCCTAGGCCATGACAGAAGAAGGGGTTGCCTGATTGCGTGATAACCAGTGGTTCTAAGAGAACCAAGGAGGATGGAATTCTTGTACCACCAGCACGTATGGGTTGCAGTGTCAATATCCTGGCTTGATGCATTGTAAGACATAACCCGTTGGCTCGTTCGACTGCCGTTGCTTCCGTGGGTGTGCCATAGATGCGTAAAAGATTTGATGCAAATCTTCGCAGAAGTGTTGGATACGCACCGTGAATGAAGTACGTTGTCGGTGATGATGCGGTTAGGGAACCCTGAATGTATAATATACCTGATGAAGTCCTTTGCTCGTGCGCTGTTATAGATATATAAACGGCGCTTTTGCCTCATCCATTGTGAATTTACACTGAATAGATGTGTGTCCCTCTTGGCTTTCTTGAAAGGCCGACATGTTGAGAACCCCATACTTGCGAATGGCCAGAATAGGGATAGTTGGAGTTCTTGGTAGGAGATTTGTTTTGTCTTGCGTAGAATGGCCACCCTCAATTGCAAACACTTTCTTTTGGTCTGTTTATTTGCTGTGGGCAGAAAATTACCTGTCGTAAGCCTTTCCGACTAACGTCCTGGATGCGGCATAGTTGGCACATATGCCGAGTGGATTGAACTTGAGGATTGCTTGCGCCAACCGTCGGTGGTGACGCAACGCATGAGGAACACGGATGCATCCTTCGGTAGAGGTTTCTTCGACTAGTAGAATAGCTTTTGTTCTTGACGCTTGATCTACTCACTTGTGGCGATTTTTCTATAGGAGTTGTCGTCCAGTCGAGAAAATTTGAAACAGGGGTTTGGCGCTCCGACTAGGTGGAAGGCCACCATGTGGCATAAGGCACGATCGCAGGATCAGTAGTCGGGTATGGCACAAGCCAATGATCAAACAGATTCAATAATACTAAAAGAGTCTTACATATACGTACAAGGAGATCATCCCGGAGACCCGGGATGGGCAAAATAATCAACTGGTAAACTAGCGAAACAGCAGAACACGGGCGGAAGCTGGACAAAAACTCACTCCACAGGCTCGGTTGGGAACTAGGATCGAACTTCAAGGTCTTCGTAGTCGGCCTGGTCTTGGAGGAACTCGGCACGCAGTTGGATCTTCGTCTTCCATCAACTACTATAACATATATATGAAAAGGTGAGTAATTTCGTATCAGTCAAGCCGGGAAATGATGCCATGTTTGGTCAGCAAGAATAGTTAAGGTTTATTTGCGAAAGACTGCTTATTCAACTCTTTTCTTTGCAAACACTAGTGAGTTCCAATTTTAGTTGGCGGACGAGGCTCACGCCTCATCACTCCGCAAGTTGGCTTTTCAAAATCATAACTTAAGGAATCAAGGTAAACATACATGTTTTACTTATTATCTTTTTATTTGCTTTGTTTTGTCCTTTATCTTTCCCGGAGTAGCTTCAACTACTCGTTGACCTGAACTCGCTACAACCAAATTCAGCTGTGGCACTTGATGCCGTACCTGGCTAACCAGCTAGTTAGTCGGCCGCCCCTGGCCTACACCCGGGGGCTCATCATCGCTGCCTGGCTACAACCCGTGGAGCATGATCATGGACTAAAATGCGCTAGGCTGGCTAACCAGCTAGCTATCGGCCGCCTGGTAAACCGGGGGCTATTCGTGCTGGCTACAACCGGGAGCAGATGATATGGCATAATGCGTAGGCTGTGCTAAACCAGCTAAATAGAAACTGCTGCTGGTACAACCCGGGGAGCGTGTCATCACCGTCTTCTGGCTACAACCGAAGATTGAATTGGGCCGCCCTGGTAAACCGGGGCTTAAACTTTTGCTGCTGTACAACCGGGAGCAATGCTCTTCATGTTTACTTTTCATACACTTGTTTTATGGTGTTACACCCGGACACACAGATCCGTTCTGGCACACAGGCTTCCGTTTGCTTACTCGGCAAACTAGTCACGTTGCTTTCGCATAACATTTTCACAAATACTGACAGAACAAATCTACGCATGGGAATCGATCCTTAATGATAATACATAGCCAAGCCACACAGCACTGTCTTGTAATCAAGATTTTCACAAATTTTCTTTATTTCACAAAACGCGCGTACAACAAGGTATCGGGTTTTCAAACTGTTTAGTAAAACCATATTTTTCCGAACGAAAACAACGTTGCAGGGCTAAGCATTTTACATAACGGCATCGTATCCTCGATAGGATTGTAGCGTGCCAATTTGTGGGGCTGTTCAAGGGGAAATTAACAACTCCTATCAAATAAGTGCTACTATTGGGCGCGGGTTCATCGGTTGCGCTTGCATAACGAGGCCAACAGTTTAAAAAGTGGTAAACTAAGGCATGCATATATTTTCCAAACAAAATAGTTTTTTGCATAATGGAATAATTGATAAGAGGCTTGGCCTTGTAAGGAGGGGTCTTCCTCGGCGAGGTGGTTACGGGATCGTCACCGGTTCAGGTTCTGAACAAGCAGAAAGAACACTGATAAGCAGGAGGTAAACCAAGAAAAAGGCAATCAAGAAGTAGTCGCTGAGAAAAGGGGGCAGTCGGCTGAACAGGCTTGCGAACCAGGCGACAGAAGCTCAAAGCTTGAAGAGGATGAAAACTTAGCAGAGCGGGCGCTGGCCGGTTTGCAAAACAAAGGAAGAAGGGGCACGGTTGGATATATATATATACGACGTGCAAGGTTGAGACGGTGGAGCTGGGCAACGGGTCGGAGCAAGGCAATCATGTAGATGAACTGAACAGGGAATAATTGAAACAAGAAACAGGAAGTTTATTTGGGAGTCCAACTGGTCAGAGGAGTTGGGCAGGCACTGTAGCTGCGATGAGACATTAAGGTCAGGCTAGGACAGGTTGGAGAATCTCACTGACCGGCGTTCGACTGACCATGGTCCAGCGATGCTGGGTTAGGTGAAGATTGATTTTCACTACTTCAGTAGTCGGAGTCCAACGGGTGGGTGCAACTCGGGGAACAAAGAAGGCAACAGGTTTCATACAGGTAGTCGGCACATCAACCGTGCTCACTCGGCAGCAAGGAGGTTCCGAGTAAGAACAGGATAAGGGCAGGATACAAGGACTGAGTAGCAACTTACTCGCTCAAGAGAGAAGGTAGTCGGCTTGGCCGGGGAGAGGGTGGAAACGGAGGCAACAGCTGACAGGATAGGAAAAGATTAAGATCAGAAAACCAGTTACAACAGGGAAAAGGAAGCGGGTCGTTACAAACCTCCCACTTAACAGAATCTCGTCCCGAGATTCGGCTACTCGGCAAAGAGTCCGGGTATCAGCTTGAAGTGGCGATCTTCTATTCCCATGTAGCTTCGTTTTCAGAATGATTAACTCCATTGCACTTTGCAGAATTTGATGCTTTCGTCTTGTATGTTGTCCCTTGTCTCCAAAATCCGAATAGGGCGTTCCTTGTATGTAAGGTTGCGTTGTACGTTGAACACTCTTCACGGAACTTGCTCTTCTGGATGCGAAGACATTTCTTCACTGGACACATGGAAAAGTCGTGGACGTCAGAGAGTTCTTCGGGTAACTCAGTTGATACGCACTACTCGCGTCTGGACAATAGGGTAAGGTCGATATAAGCGAGGCGCTAGCTTTCCACCATTCAAATTCTCTTGTTCCTCGTAGGGGTGATACTTCGGAGATACACATGGTCTCTATCTGAAACTCGAGCTCTCGTCTCCGATTATCTGCATAGTTCTTCTGCCGGGTTTGGGCTGTCTTCAAGCGCTCTCGATAACCTAACTCGGTCTTCTGCTCTTTCAAAATGTCTGGTCCAAAAACCATCTTTTTCTCCTAGTATGTCCAACAGAGTTTGGGGTTCTTACACTTGCGTCATTATAGAGCTTCATTGGGGGCCATCTGGATACTGGCTTGGATAGCTGTTATTGTAGGAGAACTCGGCATAAGGCAAGACAGAGATCCAGTTCTTCAAAATCAAGCAGCCATGCTCTTAGGCATATCTTCCGATTGGTTGACTTCTCGGTTTGTCCATCTGTCTGGGGTGATATGCGGTACTGAAATTCGGTTAGTGCCCATTGTTCATGCAACTTTTGCCAAAAGTGGAGGTGGAACTGAGCTCCTCGGTCAGACACTATTTCTTCTTTGGGACTCCCATGTTGGCAGATAACCTTGGTCAGATCAGCTCGGCTAGCTTCTTGGCCGGGTAGGTTGTCTTGACGGGGATAAAGTGGGCGACCTTGTCAGTCGATCCACTATTACCCAGATGGAATCATGTCCTGCGGGTCTTAGGTAATCCAACGATGAAATCCATTCCTATTTCTTCCCATTTCCATCGGGTATCTTAAGGCTGAAGCAATCCTGCTGGCTTCTGATGCTCTGCTTTAACCCTTTGGCAAATGTCACAATGCGACATACTCGGCAATATTCGTTCATTCCAGGCCACCAGTAATGATCTTAATATCCTTGTACATCTTGGTACTTCCTGGTGGATGGAGTAAGCGGACTCATGGGCTTCTCTCAAGATCAAGTCTTGGATTTCCTTTCTGTCGGCACGCAATGCGTTTCCCAAACCAACAGTTCCTTTGCTGTCGATGGAGAACCGGGGCTTTTCCCTGGGTCATGCTTTCCTTTAGAGATACAATCTTTTCATCTACTTTTTGAGCTTCTTGATCCGGTCTCCAAGGTAGGCTGAATCAGCAAAGTCGCCAGCGTTCCTGGCTTGACCATATTTATCTTAGCTTTTCCAGCTCTCGACTTAGCTCGGGTTGAAGGGGCGGGGTCAAGATGGCATTACAATGGACTTTCCGACTGAGGGCATCGGCAACAACATTAGCCCTGCCAGGGTGGTAATGTATTCCAAGCTCGTAATCCTTATCAATCAACTCAAGCCATCTTCTTTGTCTGAGATTAAGCTCCGTCTGAGTGAAGATGTACTTCAGACTCTTATGATCGGTGTATACTTCACACCGGTTTCCAACCAGGTAGTGTCGCCATATCTTCAAGCATGCACTACTGCTGACAACTCTAGGTCATGGGTCGGGTAGTTCAGCTCATGGGGTCTTAACTGTCTTGAGGCATACGCAACCACTCTTCCTTCCTGCATAAGCACACAGCCTATGCCTAGTCGGGGATGCATCACAGTATACCTCAAAGTCTTTCCTGATATCCGGAAGGATCAACACAGGTGGGGTAGTCAGCCTTTTCCTTAACTCCATGAAACTTTTCTCACAGGCGTCACTCCATTCAAACCTCTTTTCTTTTTTAGCAATTCTGTCATGGGTTTGGCAATCCTTGAAAATCCTTCAATGAATCTCCGATAATAACCAGCCAAACCTAGGAAACTTCTCACTTCCGTGACCGTAGTCGGGGATTTCCAAGAAAGCACGTCTCTCACTTTCCCCGGGTCCACTTCTACTCCTTGGCAGTGACCACATGCCGAGAAAAGCAACTCGGTCTAGCCAAAACTCACACTTCGAGTACTTGGCAAACAACTGGTGCTCTCTTAACTTTCCTAGAACCATTCTCAAATGTCCAACATGTTCTTGCTCGTCCTTGGAGAAGATTAGGATATCATCCATAAATACACGACAAACTTGTCAAGATATTCCATGAATACCTTATTCATAAGACTCATGAAGAAAGCTGGAGCATTAGTGAGTCCGAAGGACATCACCGTATACTCATATAATCCATATCGGGTCAGGAAAGCTGTTTTTGGGTATATCTTCAGATCTGATCTTCAATTGGTGGTATCCTGATCTCAAGTCAACCTTAGAGAAAACTTTAGCTCCTTGCAGCTGGTCGAACAGATCATCTATCCTTGGTAGAGGATACTTATTCTTGATGGTTACCCATTCAGTGCGCGATAATCAACGCACATCCTCTTGGTCTTATCCTTCTTTTCCAACTAGGAGCACTGGAGCTCCCCAAGGTGATGTGCTAGGTCGCACAAAACCTAGGCTCTCAAGTTCTTCTATCTGCTCTTTCACTTCGGCTAACTCATTAGCCGCCATTCTATAGGGTCTCTTGGATATGGGTGCTGTGCCGGGTAGCAACTCTATAGAGAATTCATCTCTCTATCAGGGGGCATTCCGGGTAAACTGTCTGGGAAGACATCAGGGTACTCATTGATCACCGGCACTTCTTCCAAAGGGACTATTTGCATGGAGCTCAGGAGGGGTCGGTTCTTAGGGTCTCCAAGGGAGGCAAACTTCACTTCTTGTCCAAAAGGGCACTGCAGGGTTATGGTGCTAGTTGCACAGTCTATTCGCCTTATGCTTAGCTAACTAGTCCATGCCAAGAATCAAATCCAAGCCTTGTGATTCCAGGACAATGGGGTTGGCTGAGAAACTAACTCCTTTAATTACCAAGGTAACTCCAGGGCAAGATTGGGTCTGACCTAAACTCCTTGCCAGGGGAGTGTATGACATAGGTATACTAAGACCTCGAACATCCAACCATACTTATCCACAAAAGATTGAGAAATAAAGGAATGCGATGCTCCAGAATCAAACAGAACAACTGCAGGTACGGAGTTGACAAGAAACGTACCATTACCACATCTGAAGCTTCTCGGGCTGTCTCTGACTGGATATGATTGACTCGGCCACGTCCAAAGGTCGGAGGGGCACGGGAGGCAGATCCATTAGTATGTGTAGTCGGCTGTCCTCGACTGAACACAGGGGCTCTTGAAGCGCTGGCGTTAGGGCGTCCAGGGACTGCAGGATCTTGCTTCTGGGGACAGTGTCGGGCGAAGTGACCCAACTCGTTGCAGTTGTAGCATCGGCTTCCGGGGCACTCGAATACTCTTCCGCTGAAGGCCGGCTGAGGTAGGGCGACTTGCACCGGTATTTGCACTGAGGGGTCGGGACTGAACAGAAGAAGTCGGGCGAGAAACAGACGAGCGAAACACCCGCTCTTGAAACTGGGATGGGGCAAACTGACGGGAAGGACTGGGGAGATAGGGCTAGAACTCGGACCACTACGAGACTGCATCTGGGAGGCTTGCGCTTTGCGAAAAACGTCGATCTCCTTCCTCGCATCTTCAACCACTAAGGCTCTGTTAACCATGTGCTGGAAGGTAGGGAAGTCATGGGCAAGAAGCTGGACCTTCATTGCCACATTCATCCCTTTCAGAAACCTTCTGATCTTCTTCTTGTCCGTGTTCACGTCCTCTGGTGCATAGCGAGCTAGATGGTTGAACCTGCTCAGGTACTCGCTGATGCTGGAATGTCCCTGCTTGAGGTTGTTGAACTCTTCTCTCTTGATGTCTATTACTCCTTCTGGGACATGTGCATCTCTGAAGGCTTCCGCAAACTCGGGCCAGGCGATGTTGGTGGCATCTTGATGGGCAGCACAGTAGTTTTCCCACCAGTCAGCTGCGGAACCACGAAGTTGATGTGCAGCAAACTGGGTCTTTTCCGTAGGTGTGCACTGCACTAGGTTCAGCTTTCTATCCATATCCTTCAGCCAGTCGTCAGCCTCCATTGGCTCAGCGGTCTGCGAGAACTCGGCTGGACGGGACCTCATGAAGTCGGCAAGCTTGGAGCGGCTACTAACTTGTTCTGGTCGAGCTTGATGGAGAAGAGGCTGCATTGCGGCCAGATTCTGAGCAATGCCTTGCAAGATCTGGGTCTGGATGGCCATAAGCTGCTGGGGGTCTGCTGGAAGGTGAGGAGGTTGAGGCAATCCTCCAGGGTTTGCTGTTGCAGCGTCGAAGGTACCAAGGCTGGCTGCACGGCCACTTCCTGACATCCGATCGTGGGTCTGCTCCACTTCTTGTTCCTCCGCGGCAGTAAGCAGGTTGTTGCGGACTGGACCTTGGTCTTCAAAACCCAAGCGGGCCGGGGTACGGATGGCACGGCGCTGACGTTCTGCCATCTGGTCCTAGAAAAGGGCAACCAAAGGAAGAGGGGCTCAGCAAGGATATCGGCAACCAAACCGATGGAACAGATGAAGGAGCAACAAGATTAGCAAGATGAATTCAAGCAGCAGAACAAGGAATATACTCGGGAACCCAGCCTCAACGAAAAGATGACAGATGGGGCACTGGAACCTAAGAGCTTACGCAGGAACCCAAGGTAGGGAAATAGCCAAGAGTTTAGAAACATTTCCAAATTCTACAAAGCAGAGAGAGGTACCCAGACAAGTCCTAGTCTTTTGCAAATAGTATAGTTTTCAAAATAAGATCCTCAAAGACATCTACACGGGTGGGGTTTCGTTCCTAGGGCCAACCTTTTGCTCTGATACCACCGCTGTGGCGCCTCCCGACTAGGTGGAAGGCCACCATGTGCATAAGGCACCCGATCCCAGGATCAGTAGTCGGGTACGCACAACAATGATACAACACAGAGTTACAATAATACATAACAGAGTACTTACATATACGTACAAGGAGATCCATCCAGGACAGACCCGGGATGGGCAAAATAATCAACTGGTAAACTAGCGAAACAGCAGAACAGGGCGGAAGCTGGACAAAAACTACTCCACAGGCTCGGTTGGGAACTAGGCTCGAAACCTTCAGAGGTCTTCGTAGTCGGCCTGGTCTTGGAGGAACTCGGCAGCAGTCGGATCTTCGTCTTCCACTCCAAAACCTACTATACATATATATGAACAAGGTGAGTACTTTCGTACTCAGCAAGCCGGGAAATGATGCCATGTTGGTCAGACAAGAATAGTTAAGGGTTTCATTTGCGAAAGACTGCCTTATTAAACTCTTTTCTTTGCAAACACTAGTGAGTTCCAAATTTTAGTTGGCGGACAGAGGCTCACGCCTCCATCCAATCCGCAAGTTGCTTTTCAACAACTCACCACTTAAGGAATCAAGAGTAAACATACATGTTCTTATTATCTTTTACTTTGCATTTGTTGGTCCTTTATCTCCCGAGTAGCTTCAACTACTCGTTGACCCTGAGACTCGGCTACAACCAAATCTCAGCTGTGGCACTTGATGCCCGCTACACTGGCTACAACCAGCTAGCTAGTCGGCCGCCCTGGCTACAACCCGGGGGCTCATCATCGCTGCCCTGGCTACAACCCGGGAGCATGATCATGGCACTAAATGCCCACTAGGCTGGCTACAACCAGCTAGCTAATCGGCCGCCCTGGCTACAACCCGGGGGCTCATCATCGCTGCCCTGGCTACAACCCGGGAGCATGATCATGGCACTAAATGCCCGCTAGGCTGGCTACAACCAGCTAGCTAGAACACTGCTGCCCTGGCTACAACCCGGGAGCGTGCTCATCACCGTCTTCTGGCTACAACCCGAAGACTGAATTGCCGCCCTGGCTACAACCCGGGGGCTTAAACTTTGCTGCCCTGGCTACAACCCGGGAGCATGATCTTCATCCTGTTTACTTTTCATACACTTGTTTATGGTGCTTAACACCCCGGACCACACAGATCCGTTTCTGGCCACACAGGCCTTCCGTTTGCTTACTCGGCAAACTCAGGTCACGGTTTCCTTTCCATCAAACACTTTTCACAAATCACTGACAAACAAATCTACGCCATGGGAATCGATCCTTAATGATAATACATAGCCAAGCCACACAGGCACTGTCTCTGTACATCAAGATTTTCACAAATCTTTCCTTTATTTCACAAAACGCGCCGATACACAAGGTATCGGGTTTTCCAAACTGTTTAGTAAAACCCATCATTTTTCCCAACGACAAACAACGTTGCAGGGCTAAGCCATTTTACTCGGCATCGTATCCTCAGATAGGATGCTAGCGTGCCATTTGTGGGGCTCTTCAAGGGAGAAATATAACAACATCCTACCAAATAAGTGCTACTACTGGGCGGGTCCATCGGTTGCGCTTGCATAACCGAGGCCAACAGTTTAAAAAGGTGTAACTAAGCATGCATATATTTTCCAAACAACATAGTTTTGCATATATGGGAAACAATATGATCAAAGAGGCTTGCCTTGTTCCAAGGAGGGGTCTTCTTCGGCGAAGGTGGCTTCGGGATCGTCCACCGGTTCAGGTTCTGAACAAGCAGAAAGAAACACTGATAAGCAGGAGAAGTAAAACACCAAGAAAAAGGATCAAGAAGTAGTCGGCTGCAGAAAAGGGGGCAGTCGGCTGAACCAGGCTTGCGAACCAGGCGACAGAGCTCCAAAGCTTGAGAGGATGAAAACTTAGCAGAGCGGGAGCTGGCCGGTTTGCAAAACAAAGGAAGAAGGGGGCACGGTTGGCCATATATATATATATAGCCGACGTGCAAGGTTGAGGCACGGTGGAGCTGGGCAACGGGTGGAGCAAGGAAGTCAAGATGAACTGACAGGGATATGACAGGAAGTGACTTTGGAGTCCAACTGGTCAGAGGAGTTGGCAGGCACTGTAGCTGCGATGAGACATTAAGGTCAAGGCTAGGACAGGTTGGAGAAATCTCACTGACCGGGCTTCGGACTGACCACTGGTCCAAGCGATGCTGCGGTTAGGTGAAGATTGATTCTTCACTACTTCGGTAGTCGGCGTCCAACGTGTGGGTGCAACTCGGGGAACAAAGAAGCAACAGGTCTCAACAAGGTAGTCGGCCACATCACCGTGCTCACTCGGCAGCAAGGAGGTCCGAGTAAGACAAGGATAAGGGCAGGATACAAGGACTGAGTAGCAACTCTACTCGGCACAAGAGAGAAGGTAGTCGGCTGGCCGGGGAGAGGGAAAACGGAGGCACAGCTGACAGGATAGGAAAAGATTAACATCAGAAAACCAGTTACAACAGGGAAAAGGAAAGCGGGTCGTTACAAGGGGCCCGCCAGTCTTGACATATGTGCAGCGCCTCGTCTGTAGCCGGGGTAGGTTTGCCTCCCGACTGCTCTGGCATCGGTTTCTTCTTGACTGATGGCTCCATGAGTTGCTCGACAAAGATTCCAGTCGGAATCGCTTCTCGCTTGGATCCATATTTGCCAGCTCGTCTGCCGCGTCATTGTATTGGCGCAGGACATGTGTTATTTCCAGCCCGTTGAACTTGTTTTCCAGTTTGCGGACCTCCTGACAGTATGCCGCCATGGTATCATTGAGACAAGTCCAGTCTTTCATGACTTGGTTCACCACGAGTTGAAAATCCCCGCGCACAACCAGTCGACGAATGCCGAGTGATATAGCAATCTGGAGCCCGTGGATAAGTGCCTCGTACTCGGCGACGTTGTGGGAAGCCGGGAAGTGGATTTGTAGGACGTACTTGAGTTTTTCGCCGGTGGGGGATGTTAATATGACTCTAGCCCCGGCGCCGCCAATCCGTAGAGAACCGTCGATGTACATTGTCCAATACTCTAGCTTCGCTGTTGATGTAGGCAGTTGGACTTCTGTCCACTCGGCTATGAAGTTGGCTAGAGCTTGTGATTTAATTGTTGTCTGTGGCTGAAAGGTGATATCAAACGCCATCAGCTTGAGTGCCCATTTAGCAATTCGGCCGGTGGCCTCGCAATTATGAAGGTGTTAACGCCAAAATTTGGTAAGGCCCTGTATTAGATTCGGTCAAGAAGAAATTACAGATAACTAACGGAAGTTGATCCAGAAGGGACCGAATCTGGGAAAGAGCCGTGAAGACCACAGTATGGCAGTTAATTACTGTATCTATTAATTAGGCAAGTGCTTATCTTTAGGAAACCTGACCTCGTGTCTAGTCGGGTCTCGTTAGTGTTTCCTGTTATAATTAGAAAATCATGTACCATGTCCAATAAGGACTCATGTCAACTCAGGGTATAAATATGTATGCCCGGGTGCTTTGTAATCTATCATCATCAATCGATCAATACAACTTCGGCACATCGCCACCCTTTCGATGGGTTCTTGCTTCTCGAGCCGGGCTGCATCGGTTAAGTTCGACCTCCTGCGAGAGGGTACGTCTCGTCACCCCGGCTACCTATCGGTTAGGACTTTCTCGGTTAGGTCCGATATTCTAGTCGGTTTATGGTAGTCGGCTTACCATGATATATCTATTTTGTCTATGGCTGCATCAGTTCAGTTTGATCTCATAGATTGATTAGGTATATCACATCACGCGTGCGTAGATCGTATTGGCTTACTGGGAGCGGTTTATCCACAGTTTGTGCTGCATCGGTTGGGTCCGACCTACTAAACTGCCGGTGATAAATCATTCCTGCTAGGTTGATATTTTGTGCGCAAGCGTCTTATCGCGGTGTGTAGCAGATAAGTTATCATATTTTACATCACGATCGCATCAGATCTATCAGCCTATTGAGACCTTGTTATCATCATCAGTCTGTGCTGCAACGGTTGGGTCCGATCTACTAGACTGACGATAATAACTTTATTCTTAATAAGCCGATGGGTTTTATGCGGTGTTTTTATCGGAGTGCTTAGCCGATAAGTTATCTTTTAAATACAGCCGATTATACTGCTTGCTTTGTTATACATTCTTGCCTGCATTACTATTACGATCAGCTAAGGGCTAGCCGATTAGTTTACTATGCCAATCCGAGCGCGAGCTCAGGTAAGTTCCCAGGCACGATCAGCAGGCGAGGACCCAGGCACGGGCACGACATCAAGTAAGGACCCGGGCACAAGCACAGGTAAGAACCCGGGCACGGGCACGGACAGCGAACAAAGATCCGGGCGCGGGCACGAGCAAGGGCCTGGGCACGGGTGCGGGCAATATCTTCGCGGCGATACTAGTAATTTTAACCACAATCGGCTGGAGTTTATTTAATCTATTTATTTACGCATTCTGCTTACTTATTTCATCAGTTTACAGCCGATTTTTGAGCATCCCTTCGATGATCGGCTAGTTTAATATTTGTTTATTATTATGCTATTGCTCATGCCATCATCGGCTTCCAGTCGATGTATAAGTGCTACAGTTCAAATTGGCCATCGGCCGATGAGACGAGTCCAGATCAGCTTCCAGCCGATTGGCTCATGAATCTAATATTTTCTCTCCTTGTCAATTGCAGGGTCAAATTGACTGGCACGCCTACGAACCTCAAATTTAGGACCTGCACTAGAGTGAAGCAAATCTCCCAGGCCTTCGCGTGTCTCCCAGACGCTGAACAGCCCCCGGCGGGTTTTCGGCGTCAACACGTTTTTGGCACGCCTGGTGGGACACGAAGTTTCAACACAAAGTCTCGATCGGAATTACAACATGGCCGGGAAAGAGATCAAGATAGACAACGTAATTCCGGTCAGCATGGAAGATTTAACAGACGAACAAAAACAGCAAGTTGAGCAAACTATGGCCAATTTTCGGAAGCTGTGCTTAGAATCCTTCAGTATGACCAGGAAAGGGCCGATTCAGAAGACGCAGTTTCCAAAACCAGTCATGTTTGGTGAATCGAGCCGCACACCACCCGAAAGTCCACCAGTGAAACCTTTGCAAGATATGGTAAATGAAGCAGTGCATCATGCACTCATCAATCAATCCGGGATCCTGGTGAACACGCTTCATAATCTCATAAAGAAAACGGTGGATGGATCAATTATTCAAGAGCCTACTCGAGGTCCTGTTTACCTCCCGCCAAAAGCTGAGCCAAACCAAGTTGCTTACAACATCAGTAGAGACGTACTAGAAAACCTGTTTGCACAGAACCAGGCTGGGGGGCAACAGGATATTCCTGCTGGATACCATCGATCTGCCTATTATGGAGGATATCAACAGAATTACCTGGGTGGCATTGCCGATCCAGGGAGCTACCAAAGAGAGTATCATAGACAGAATTGGCAACAAACTCCACCTGTGCAGTATCAACAGGACAACCCGAGGGAAGAGGATTTATCAACAAGGGTTGCAGAGATAGTAAGGGAACAATTTGGGATCAAGCCTAAGGAGCAAACATTTATGTATCAGCATCCATATCCCGAGTGGTTTGATAGAGTGCCATTGCCACACCGATACAGGGTCCCAGATTTTTCCAAATTCTCAGGGCAATACAGCACATCTACAGTAGAACACGTCAGCCGATTCCTGGCACAGTGCGGGGAGGCATTGGCTGAAGAGGCTCTGAGGGTTAGGTTTTTCCCCTTGTCACTATCTGGATCGGCTTTTACATGGTTCTCTTCATTACCACCGAATTCCGTTCGGGGATGGGCCGATCTAGAAAAACAGTTTCATAAATACTTCTTTGCTGGAATCCATGAGATGAGACTGACAGATTTGACATCGGTTAGGCAATGACCAGATGAAATAGTACCGGAATACATTCAGCGATTTCGGGACGTCAGAAACCGATGTTATAGTTTGAACCTGAGCGATGGGCATTTAGCCGATCTGGCTTTCCAGGGTCTCTTGGCGCTGATTAAAGAGAGATTTTCATCACAGGAGTTCGAGTCCCTAGCGCACCTGGTACAGAAAGTATCGGCTCATGAAAGCCGATTTCAAGAGGCAAAAAAGGATAAATATTCTTATCGGCCATTACCCCTTGTTTGCTACCAACTGGCTTCTCTCTAGGCCGATCGCAGCCATCATATGAGTTTTACCATCCATCGGTCAGCTCCCGTCAGCTCGGCCTTGGTCAACTTCCGATCGGCCTATTCTTTATCGACAAACTTCAGGCCTGGGGCAACGTCAATAACGCCCTAGAGTATGATCGGATGCGGACTTTAATAGAACCCCTTCTTCTAGGCGCCGCCACTGAGGTGAATGTTTGCACTGCCAATACAAAGCTTTTTGTCTGATGGTGGTCAGAATGGAAGAAACATCTCTTCAGCTTAGCGGCCACCCACTACTGCTCCCGCCTCGATGTCGAGTACATCGAATCCGATGAAGAGGTAACACCTGTAAGCCTTAATCATCATCTCCGATCATCTCTCACTCTTAATTTGCAGGTTGCCAACGTCGAGCCCCCAACGACAAGCAACAGTAGTTGGCCGATTCTGTATCAACCCCCATCGGCCACTCTGAACTTAGGGCGCGATGCTCCCTCTCCATCGGCTCTCCTCAAGGCGCCCCGGCCGATAGGACAAAAACGCAAGAAGTTAGCGCACCGCCCCTCTCTCAAAAAGCAGAAAACCAGTGCCGATGTCATTGCCACGACGCCATCTACTCCCCAAATAACATCGGCTCCCTCATCTCCTCAGGTATGCGCCAAGTCTTGATATCATTACCTGTTTTCTCATTCATCTTATCAGTTTCATTTTCAGCTCGAGTCATCGGCTCTAGAACCTCAACCTTCTTTCGACATCCCTCCAAGCACTGAGCCGATGGCCTCTCCAGCTGCCCCAATCTCAACACCAAGTCCTCAAACCGTCGATGAGACTGTTCCTTCTTCCTCGCCTGACATCGGCCACCCCAAAGAACAACCTACTCATCCCCCTGAAGCCAATGCCACCCAAGCTGCCGATGTCCTTCCTCAGGTAATCTCTCTACGCCCATACTTCACTTTTAATTTTTTACTGATTCTTTTACCGATGTCAATTTTGCAGTCCTTAGCCGATCTATTCTCTTTTGACATCGGCAAGTGCTTAGAGGCAGAAGACGAAACAGCCACCAGCGCAGCAACCAAGCCATCTTTCCCAGCCGATGTGCGTTATTACTTAACGAGCATCATCAGTCGGCTGCAAAACCCAATGGATGCACTAGTGGAAGACTGTGGGCCGATCCGAGCAAGACTTGCAGAAATTGAACACCATCTACCCGAAGAACTCATCGACGCACTAACTCCCGCAGCATACCTGGAGTCTCACAAATTCAAACTCATCAAGCTTAGACAGCGCATAGCCGATCGTGCTAACCAACAGAAGATTACCGAAGATATCCAAGCCGATCGGCTGTCTGCCCAAATAGAGAAGAAAAAGCTTGATGACATGGCAGCCGCCCCCCAAGAGCTCCAATCCAAGCTAGACCAACTGAAGAAGAAGGAGGCCGATTTGCTGGCAGAACTTGAAAAAGTTCGCAAGGATCTTAAAGCAACAGAATCGCAGCTTATCGGCCTGCCGCAAGCTATCCAAGACCAAGAGGCTAAGGTTGCAGCAACGGTGCGCCAAGTCATTCATCGGCGCAAAAATTTGAAGACCATCCCGGGCTCCGATGAAGACGACATCCGAGCTGTCAATGAAATTGACCAAATCCGCCTGCGTGCAATCGAAACGATCCAAAAATTCATGTAAATTAATGACCGATGGCTTCATGAAACATGCTGGTTGTTCTGTAATATATCTTGATCGGCTCTGTTGCCTGCTTTCACCCTCGATAATATTTCTGTTTGTTTGATCTAAAGGCGATATCAATTGATATCGGCTATCTTTAGGCGATGCAAAAACATTGGCTTTCTGAACTATTTTAGAAATCGACTGCACTTAACCGATTTAAGAGTTGATCCAAACGCTAGGATAGTATTTCTTGAGATATTTCCCGTTAAGTGCTTTAGCAAACTCCATCCCATCAAGATCCTCTATCACATAGGCATTACCAGGCACACAACGATTAATCCGATAGGGCCCTTCCCAATTAGGCGACCACTTTCCGAATCTACTATCTCTGGACCCGATCGGTAAAATTAATTTCCACACAAGATCTCCTTCGGCAAACGATTTATTCACCACCTTTTTGTTGTAATGCCGAGCTGCCTTAGCCTTGTTTTCCTTGATCCTCTCTAATGCCCTTAACCGATTCTGAGCCAAATCTTCAAGTTCATCTGTCATTAAGTTATAATAATCATCAGCTGTCAATTGATTTTGCAAAGAAATCCTCCTAGAGCCAATGTTAGTCTCCCATGGTAAAACTGCCTCATGTCCATATACCAACTGATACGGTGGCACCCGAGTAGATCCATGACATGCCATCCGATAGGCCCACAATGAATCAGCTAATGTAGTACGCCATTGCCGCGGCTGCTCATCAATCTTCTGCTTAATCAACTTGATCAAACTCTTATTAGAAGCTTCCGCTTGTCCATTAGCCTGAGCATAATAAGGCGATGAATTTAATAACTTGATTCCCATACTGGCAGCAAACTGTTGAAACTCATCGGACACGAAGACAGATCCCTGATCAGTAGTTATTGTCTGAGGAATTCCAAACTGATAAATTATATGCTCCTTTACAAACTCGATCGCTTCCTTGGACGTAACTTTTTTCAAAGGAATCGCCTCTACCCACTTGGTAAAATAATCTGTCGCCGCCAATATGAACTTATGTCCTTTACTTGATGGAGGAAAAACCTGGCCGATCATGTCAATTCCCCAACCTCTGAACGGCCACGGTTTGATGATAGGATTCATAGCCGATGCTGGTGCTCGCTGTACATTTCCAAATTTCTAACAATCTTGACATCCTTTATAGTACCTGAAGCAATCTTCCAGCATTGTCGGCCAAAAATATCCTACTCTTCTCAGCAACCACTTCATCTTATGAGCCGATTGATGAGTCCCACAGACGCCCTCATGCACCTCTCACATAACCACTTTGGCTTCTTCCAAATTCAGGCACCTAAGCAGAACTCCCTCAAAAGTCAGATAATACAGTTCCCCATCAAGCAGCACATACTTAGTAGCTTTATACCGAATTTTCCTGGAAACCGATTGCGACGGATTTTGCAGATAATCAATTATTTCCTGTCTCCAGTCATCAGCCTTGTCTTGAATGTCACTATCGGCTATTTCAACCTCAACCTGCCTATTCAGCCGATAACCTGAAGCAATCTGTGCAAGATCATTGGCTTCTAGATTTTGCTCCCTAGGAATATGATCTATTGATACCATCTTGAAATTCTTCAACAAATCCGTACATTCCTCATAATATGATCTCAAAACGTCATCCCTGCACTCATATTCCCTAGACAACTGCTTGATCACCAACAAAGAATCACCAACAATTTCTATGATATCGGCTCCAATCTCCTTTAAAAGTTGAAGTCCTTTTAATACCGCCTCATATTCCACCTGATTATTAGTCCGATAAGGTTTAGTTGTAAAAGCAAACTCAAAACTTGCCCCCCGAGGCGATATAATAACCAAGCCGATACCAGATCCATGCTTGCAAACCGACCCATCAAAAAACAAAGTCCATGGGATCGGCTCCACATAATCTTCGTGAGCCCCTCTGTGCTGTACAATGAAATCGGCCACTGCCTGTCCCTTGATTGCTTTAGTCGATTCATATCTCAAGTCGAACTCTGTCAAAGCAAAAATCCATTTACCAACTCGCCCTTTCAAGACTGGAGCCGACAACATATATTTGACCACATCGGCCGAGCAAACCACTGTACACTCAGCCGATAGGATATAATGCCTTAACTTTGTACACGAGAAATATAAACAAAGGCATAATTTCTCCACCGCAGGATATCTCGTTTTAGCATCCAAAAGCCTTCTACTCAGATAAAACACAACTCGCTCCTTTCCCTCAAATTCCTGTATCAAAACAGACCCGATGGATTTCTCATCGGCTGATAAGTATAACTTGAACGGCACTCCTCTCTGCGGCGGAATTAAAATAGGTGGGGAACTCAGATAGTTCTTGATCTCGTCAAATGCCTTCTGCTGTGCCGCCCCCCGCACAAACTCTTGATCGGCTTTCAACTTCAATAATGGAGTAAAAGACTCAATTCTTCCTGACAAATTTGATATAAACCTCCTCACAAAATTAACCTTGCCGATCAATGACTGCAACTCTGTCTTATTGCTTGGTGGCTCTATAGTCTTAATGGCTCCGATGCTCCGCTGACTAACTTCAATCCCTCGCTCATGAACCATAAAACCCAAAAATTGCCCAACCGATACACCAAAAGCGCATTTATTGGGATTCATCCTTAGTCCATATTTCTTGGCCCTTTCCAGCACTCTCCGCAAATCGGCTATATGGCTTTCCTCACTTTTAGACTTAACCACCACATCGTCGATGTAAATTTCCACTAACAAGCCGATGAGATCATGAAATATATAGTTCATCGCCCTCTGATAGGTCGCACCGGCACTTTTCAACCCAAACGTCATTACTACCCACTCATATAAGCCGATAGCTCCAGGACATCGAAACGCCTTCTTGTGTATATCTTCTTCTGCCATAAAAATCTGATTGTATCCTGCATTGCCGTCCATGAAGCTGATAATTTTGTGTCCTGATGCTGCATCTACCAACAAATCTGCTATCGGCATTGGGTACTCATCCTTGGGGGTAGCTTTATTCAGGTCCCAAAAATCAATGCATATCCTCATCTTTCCATTCTTCTTTTCTACCGGGATGATATTAGAAACCCACTCAGCATATCGGCACGGCCTTATAAACTTGGCATCATACAACCTTGTGATTTCCACTTTGATTGGCTCATATAATTCTGCCTTGAATCTCCTTAGAGCCTGTTTGAATGGCCGATATCCTGGTTTAATGGGCAGCCGATGTTCAACAATTGATCGGCTTAATCCTGGCATCTCATGGTACTCCCAAGCGAAACAATCCCGATACTCCTTCAACAGTGTTATCAATTCTTCTCGAAGTTCAGGACACAACTTTTTGCTTATGTACGTCGGCCTTGGCTTATCTCCTGGTCCTATGTCGATCTCCTCTAAATCATCGGCCGACGTAAACCCCTGTCCTAGTTTCCCCTCAAAATCTTCAATGGAGCCCATCAGAGTAACAATTCAGAGCCGACTTGCTGAATCGGCTGTATCCCTTGGCTGGTGACTTTGAGATAATCTGCTTCCCATATTTCCCGGATAGGCAATCAACACCATCGGCTTCCCAGACTGGCAAATCAGTCATTGCAATGTTGGTTGACCGATCTGCTAGGACCACCTCGACTTGATCTCCCTGCCACTGTATCAAACATTGATGCATTGTCGAAGGCACGCAATAGTTCGCGTGAATCCAGTCCCTGTCGAGAAGCAAACTATATGACCCCTTTCCGTCGATGACGAAAAACGTGGTAGGTAACGTCTTATTTCCCACTATCAACTCCACGTTTAATACGCCTTTCGCCTCTGATGAATTCCCACCGAAGTCCTTTAGCACCATATTTGTCTTGATCAGATCTTCGGCAGTCTTCCCCAATTTCCGAAATGTAGCATGAGGCATGAGATTAACTACTGCTCCCCCGTCAACCAGCATCTTTGTCATCGGCTTCCCATTCACATAGCCCTTGATATATAATGGCTTTAGGTGCCGATGCTCTGACTCTTCAGGTTTATCAAATATGGCCTGATCGGATTGCAACGTTAGCTGAGCCAAAACCTCCTCATTGCCTTCTTCATCTGATGAAAGTGCTTTATACTCCTGAGGCAAAAAGAACACCATATTTACTAGAGCCGATTGATCAGCTTCATCGTCCTTCCTCTTCACGCGCCATACTTGTTTAGTTCTCTTGTGACGATGATCGGCCTCTTCCTGATCTTGCCTCTGCTCTTCCTATTGCTCTCGGTGCCGTAATCGCTGTGCCCTTCTCTTCTGATTTTTTGTGAAAATTCCGCTAGGGCACCATTGAGGATTCTGGACTTGTTTTTCATATGCCTCTTCCTCTTCATTCTCTTCAAAGAACTCTTCATGGATCGGCCCTAATCGGCTATGAACCGATGCTCTTTTCCAAAGCGGCCGATCCTACGAAAACCTCTCCTACTGATCATGCCGATTCCCCATATTACTGCACTCGGGGCAATCTTCTACTAATGGCAATCTCATCCCTTGATCCCAGCAGAATCGGAAGAACGGGCACTTCCAATGCGGATTATATCTTTCCCTGTCCGGCTCAATCCACTGCTCTTCGTACTTTGAATATTTTTCTATCATATCCGATGAAGTAATCCTTGATTTATACCTTTGACGTCTTCCTCCATCGGCCTGATCCCTTGATGATGATCCTGCATAGACCATGTTTACGGGGAACGGGTGCCCATCAATCTTCATCGGCTTCTTGTCTTCGAATTTGATTCTTCCCTGCTCAACAGCCGATTGAATTTGTTGCCGAAAAACTTTGCACTCGTTGGTATGATGCGAAATAGTATTGTGCCACTTGCAATATCTTTGCTTCTTTAGTTCTTCGGCTAATGGAATCACGTGGTTTAGCGGAAGTTGTATCTGTTTCTCTTGTAGCAGCAAGTCAAAGATTTTATCGGCTTTATTAATATCAAAATCATACCGCTCCTCCTTGCCGATATCCTTGACCCATGGGCATCATACTGATTTCTTGTTCCTGGCCCACTCCGCCAATCCAACCTCAGCATCGGATCCCTCATCGTCTGAGTCCGATGAATAAACCTGAACTTGAGCAACTCTTCTCTGATATTTATCCTTTTTTGCCTCTTGAAATCGGCTTTCATGAGCCGATACCTTCTGTACCAGGTGCGCCAGGGACTCAAACTCTTGTGACGAAAACCTCTCCTTAATCGGTGCCAAGAGACCCTAGAAAGCCAGATCGGCTAGATGCCCATCGCTCAGGTTCAGACTGTAACATCGATTTCTGACGTCCCGAAATCGCTGAACGTATTCCGGTACTGTTTCATCTGGTTGTTGCCTAACCGATGTCAAATTTGTCAGTCTCATCTCATGGATTTTGGCAAAGAAGTATCTATGAAACTATTTTTCTAGATCGGCCCACCCTCGAACGGAATTTGGTGGTAATGAAGAGAACCATGTAAAAGCCGATCCAGATAGTGACAAGGGGAAAAACCTAACTCTCAGAGCCTCTTCAGCCGATGCCTCCCCACACTGTGCTAGGAATCGGCTGACGTGTTCCACTGTAGATGTGCTGTCTTGCCCTGAGAACTTAGAGAAATCCGGGACCCTATATCGGTGTGGTAATGGAACCCTGTCGAACCACTCAGGATATGGATGCCGATACATAAATGTTTGTTCCTTGGGCTTGATCCCGAACTGCTCCCTTACTATTTCAGCAACCCTAGTTGATAGATCTTCTTCCCTCAGGTTGTCCTGTTGATACTGCACAGGTGGAGTTTGTTGCCGATTCTATCTATGATACTCCCTCTGGTAAGTACTTGGATCGGCCCCGCCTCCTGGATAATTTTGCTGATATTCCCCGTAATAAGCAGACCTATGATAGCCAGCAGGAATATCCTGTTGCCCCCCAGCTTGGTTCTGTGTAAACAGGTTTTCTGGTATGTCTCTGCTGACGTTGTAAGCAACTTGATTTGGTTCAACCTTTGGTGCGAGGTAAACAGGACCCCGAGTAGGCTCTTGAATAATCGATCCATCCACCATCTTCTTTATGAGATTATGAAGTGTGTTCACCAGAATCCCGGATTGATTGATGAGCGCATGATGAACTGCTTCATTCACCATCTCTTGCAAGGGTTTCACCGGTGGGCTTTCAGGTGGTGTGGGACCCCAACACGAACCCTCTGTGTATACGTACTAGCCCAGGATCATGCTAGCACACACAGTCACAAGAATAATATCACAGCCAACATCACGAAGGAAACCCAACTATTTATTAATAAATTGACTGTGATGAGCCTTATGGCTAGAGTTTACATATATTATGCCACAAATGGCCAAAAGAAAACAAGATAACAGCGGAAATAAAATAAATACGTGGAAGCTCCATTTAACATGCCACAGGCAGTCAACTGGGACTCACGGCCTATTCCTCGTCTTCAGCAGCAAACTCCTCCGAAAACAGCGGACACCTTTCGTCTGGAGTTGGGGGGAATTGCAAGGTGAGTACATGTAATACTCAGCAAGTGCACGGAAATATGCATATGCATAGCTGACAAAGAAAGGCTAATACTATTTTGCATAACACAGCAGTTGCATTTATAAACCTTTTATAAACAGAGTTCAAAAACAACATTTTAAATAACGGGTGTTACCATCCAACCATCCACACAGGACCTGTCCACACAAGACCACACAGCTAAGTTCATTTTCCTGCACACCGCATCGTTACCATCCCTTGTTTTCGCAAACTACCCCTCATTAGAATTCACCGAGCATGTCCATGACCGCGGATGCGGCTATTCGAATAGATTAGTTAAACACTCTGCAGAGGTTGTACAGCTTTACCCACAAGATACATCATCCTCTTAACGGCCATGCGCAAATGTCACACTTCTCCTTGTGTGCGGCCAAGGAATCTGTAATAAGGCTTTTTAGAAACTCCGTCTCAACACTGCCTTCCCCCATGAGCCACCTTTCCCTCACACAGAGAAGAAAGTACCCACGGCTAACCATAAAACCTATCATCTAACCACCTGGGCCGACAGTGCCAAGACTCGGAATCCTACTAGGCCAGGTCCTTCCCAATAGGGCATGTGGTTGTACGTTAGGCTCAGATCATTGACTTATGAAGTGAAGTCCTTAATTGACCAGGGCAACTTGCCAGAACTATAATAGCACACAGCTTCACATTAGGCTCACACAGAGACCTAATCCGGTAAGGATCACACAGATACCTCAACTGGTAAGGATCACACAGATACCTCACCCTCCTACTAGGTTCACACAGAACCACCCATCAGCCCAGTCTAAAACATTTTATCCGCCCGTTGTTTACTACACGGTGCAACACATGCTACCGGAAAGATAGCACATAGCCACACAGCTCAAATAAAACAGCGATAAGTATATCATTAATCATCATTATATTTTGCTCGTAAAACAATTTAAGCAAGGCTAAGCAATTACTACGCTACCCTGAGTTGACCCCTATGTTCAACTCACAAAGACTAGGGTGACAAGGTATCACAGGATATTCAACAATCAAAGGCATGGAATGACAGCAATTAGGTCATACTACCCATCGATAATTTATGAAATAAAATCATGCATGTTTCGCAACCAAAATAGTTTATAAACTGGGTTCAATATGTTCAAAGGGTGCACTTGCCTTGCTCCACGTACTGTCCTTGCTCGGTGTCTTCTAAGGCGAACTGCTCCTCGGCTTCCACGTCTATACATTCGCAATGAAAATAAATAAATAACAAGAAAACAGCCTAAATAACATCAATTAAAAATAACCAACTGAACCAGGAGGTAGAGCTCGATTTTAGAAGAATTTAGGAAAAAGAACGGGTTGAATCGGAGTCCGGATGGATGAGATACGAACTCCGAAAGTTTGGATTAAGGAAAAATCCAAGGAAAAAGAGAAAAAATATTCCTGGAATATTCACTGGATTTTAAAATTTGGAAATTGAATTATTTTTGTGGAGGAAAAGGAACGGGGACCACCAGTCAGTGAGATGGTGTATGGCGGACTCGGTCTACAGCCAGGAAGAATTGAGAGGTGTGATGGAGGACAGGATGACGTGGACACTACATGGCGACACGTGTACTGGATTGGACGATGTGGCGATGACGGGACGAAACTAGGGCTGAGATTAATCTAAGGAAATCACTGTGTAGATCAACAGGAGAAAAACCAGCCGCGGGGCTCACAGATCACAGACACACAAGGGGAGGACCGGCTCTGTTTGCTTTGGCCTCACCCAGCCGGCAGCGCAGGGCCACGGCGCCGGGCGGAGCAGGGCGCGGGCGCGGGAGCATCGGCAGGTGGGGCGACGACGGCATAAGGACGGCGTCGGCGACGGGCGGTGCAGGACCGGGAACAGGTGACCGCGGCGGTAGACCGGCGTCGGCGTCGGCGGAGGAACGGTGGCGGCGACGGGCTGGGGAGAGCAGGAGGCGAACTCGGCGGCGTCGGCGCCGGCTAGGGGAAAACAAGACGCAGGCGGTGGAGGGAGGCCGGCGCAGGGGCTGTGCTCACCGGCGGCGGCGGGGCGTCAGCATAGGGTCGGCGGCGGCGTCGGCAAGCGCTGCTGCGGAAGAAGACGACGATGGCGGCGGCTCCGGAGGACGGTGACGATGTAGATGGCTTCGGGAGAAGATGGGAAAGCGACGCGGCTGCACACCTATATATAGGGGCGCTCGCTGCTAGGGCGGAGGCGGTTAGGGCGGAGGAGACCGGCGGCGGCACGGACCTGGAGACGCGGCGGACCGGGCTCGGAGCAGCAGCGGCAGGAGCAGCCCGGGCCAGCGCGGGGCAGCCCGGGGCGCGGGTAGAGGCGGCTGGGCCGGGCTCGGAGCAGCGGCGCAGGCCTGTGGCGGCTGGGCCGCCAAGGCACAGGAGGGAGAAGCTTCGGCCGAAGGAGGAAGAAGGGAGGAAGAAAGAAAAAGGCAAGAAGGCAGGGGCCTGAGTGGAAAAGAGAAAGGGAAGGGAAATGAAAGGAAAAGAAAAGGAAAAAGGCAGGGGCTTTTGCGGAAAATTCCGAAATCAGACTCTGAAATTATTGGAATTATTTGGGGAATTGAAAAAGGAATTTGGACCTCCGGGAGAAAAATAAATTGGGAATGAGCTCTACTTCCGAAATCCAAATAAACCCGATAAAAAAGGCAACAAATCACACCGTAATTAATTATTTAATCATATTAAATCCTTTTATTACGAAATTTTTCCTTAAGCTATTTTAGGCGATAAAACAAGGATGAATTTTCGCAATCGACCAAAAAGAACGGAAAGCGAAAAATACGGATGTGACAGGTGGCGTACGACTCGATTCTCCAACCAGTACTGGTTTTGGAAACAAGGATTTTTGAATCGGCCCTTGCCTCGTCATGCTGAAGGATTCTAAGCACAGCTTCTGAAAATTGGCTATAGTTTGCTTAACTTGCTGTTTTTGTTCGTCTGTTAAATCTTCCATGCTGACCGGAATTATGTTGTCTGTTTTGACTTCCTTTCCGGCCATGTTGCAAATCTGATTGTTGAAACTTCGTGTCCCACCAGGCGTGCCAAAAATGTGTTGACGCCGAAAACCACCGGGGCCGTTCGGCGCCTTGGAGACACGCGAAGGCCTAGGAGATTTGCTTCACTCCAGTACAAGTCCTAAATTCTTAAGGTTCGTAGGCGTGCCAGTCAATTTGACCCTGCAATTGACAAGGAGAGAAAATATTAGATTCATGAGCCAATCGGCTGGAAGCCGATCTAGACTCGTCTCATCGACCGATGGCCGATTTTTCACTGTAGCACTTATACACCTACTGGAAGCCGATGATGGCATGAGCAATATCGTAATAATAAACAAGTATTAAACTAGCCGATCATTGAAGGGATGCTCAAAAATCGGCTGTAAACTTGATAAAATAAAATAAGCAGGATGCGTAAGCAAATAGATTAAATAAACTCCAACCGATCGTGGTTAAAATTACTAGTGTCACCGCAAAGACATTGCCCGCACCCGTGCCCGGGCCCTTGCTCGTGCCCGCGCCTGGATCTTCGTTTGCTGTCCGTGCCCGTGCCCAGGTTCTTACCTATGCTCGTGCCCGGGTCCTTCCTTGAGATCGTACCCGTGCCCGGGTCCTCGTTTGTACCCGCGCCCGGATCCTTGCCTGCCGCCCGTGCCCAAGTCCTCGCTTGTACCCGCTCCCGGGTCCTCGCCTGCTGTCAGTGCCCGCGCCCGGGTCCTCACCTGTGCTCGTGCCTGGGTCCTTACCTGAGGTCGTGCCTGTGCCCGGGTGCTCGCTTGTACCCATGCCCGGGTCCTTGCACACTGATCATGCCCAGGAACTTGACTGAGCTCGTGCCCGGGAGCTTACCTGTGCTCGCGCTCGGATCGGCAGAGTAAACCAATCGGCTAGCCCTTAGCCGATTGTAATAGTAATGCAGGCAAAAAATGTATAACAAGGCAAGCAGTATAATCGGCTGTATTTAAGAGGTAACTTATCGGCTAAGCACTCCGATAAAAACACCGCATAAAACCCATCGGCTTATTAAGAGTAAAGTTATTATCGTCAGTCTACTAGATCGGACCCAACCGTTGTAGCACAGACTGATGATGATAACAAAATCTCGATTGGCCGATAAATCTGATGCGATCGTGATGTAAAATATGATAACTTATCTGCTATACATCCCGATAAGACGCTTGCGCACAGGGTATCAACCTAGCAGGAACGATTTATCACTAGCAGTTTAATAGGTCGGACCTAACCGATGCAGCACAAACTGATGATAAACCGCTCCCAGTAAGCCGATGCGATCTACGCACGCGTGATGTGATATACCTAATCAATCTATGAGATCAAACTGAACTGATGCAGCCATAGACAAAATAAATATATCGTGGTAAGCCGACTACCATAAACCGACTAGAATATCGGACCTAACCGAGGAAGTCCTAGCCAATAGGTAGCTGGGGTGACGAGACTTACCCTCTCGTAGGAGGTCGAACTTAACCGATGCAGCCCGGCTCGAGAAGCAAGAACCCGTCGAAAGGGTGGCGATGCGCCGAATTTGTATTGATCGAGAGATGATTTTTACACAGCACCCGGGCATACGTATTTATACCCCGAGTTACATGAGTCCTTATTGGACACGGTACATGATTTCCTACTTATAACAGAAAACACTAATAAGACCCGACTGGACACGGGGTCAGGTTTCCTAAAGATAAGCACTTGCCTAATTAATAGATACAGTAATTAACCGCCATACTGTGGTCTTCATGGCTCCTTCCTGGATTCGGTCCCTTCTAGATCAACTTCCATTAATTATCTGCAATTTCTTCTTGACCGAATCTGATACAGGGCCTTACCAAATTTTGGCGTTAATAGACACCGAAAATCACCAGCAGCGTCGGGAACGAGCCGATGATCTGGTTCGGCGCCATAAGACACGCGAAGGCCTGGGAGATTTGCTTAACTCCAGTGCAGGTCCTAAAATTCGAGGTTCGTAGGCGTGCCAGTCAATTTGACCCTGCAATTGACAAGGAGATAGAAAATATTAAATCAATGAGCCAATCGGTTGAAAGCCGAATTGGACTCGTCTCATCGGCCGATTGCCGATATGGACTAGAGCACTTATACATCGACTGGAAGCCGATGATGGCATAGATGGATAAAATAAATAAACCATGTGGCTAAGGAACCAATAACAATATAAAGAAATAAACTAGCTGATTACTGATATAACGTGTATCGGCTGGAAAGCCGATGGTGGTGTAGCATGCCAAAAACGTGTCGAACAATGCAATCGGCTTTAACTAATAAAAGATAACCTATCGGCTAGGCACTCCGATAGAACATTGCATGGACACCCATCGGCTTAACAAGGATAAATCTATCATTATCAATCTAGTAGTTCAAACTTAATTGATGCAGCATAGATTGATAACGATAAAAGAACCTCGATGAGCCGATAGATCTGATGCAATCATGATGTGATATATGATAACTTATCGGCTATACATCCCAATAAAACGCTTGCATAAAACCGATCAACCTAGCAGGAATAACTTATCGCCTAGTTTAGTAGGTCAGACCTAACTGATGCAGCACAAACTGATGATAAGTTACACCTAGTAAACCGATAAATCTATGCACGCGTGACGTGATATATCTACTCGGCCTATGAGGTCAAACCTAACTGATGCAACCGTAGATAGAATAGATATATCGTGGTAAGCCGACTACCATAGGCCGACTAGAATATCGAACCTAACCGAGGAAGTCCTAGCCGATACGGTAGTCGGGGTAACGAGACTTACCCTCTCGCAGGAGGTCGAACTTAACCGATGCAGCCCGGCTCGAGAAGCAAGAACCCGTTGAAAAGGGTGGTGATGCGCCGAAGTTTGTATTGATCTGTTTGATGATTTTTACAAGGTCCCCAGGCATACATATTTATACCCCGAGTTGATACAGTCTTGATCGGACACGAAACAGGAATTTCCTAACTATAAAAGGAAAATTAACAAGCCCTGATCGAACACGAGATCAGGTTTCCTAAAAATCATCATTTCTGCCTAATCTATAGATAAGATATTAACTACCTCCCCGTGGTCTTCACGATTCCTTCCTGAATTTGGCTTCTTCTGGATTAATTCCCGCCAGTTGATTGTGATCTTTTCCTTAACCGAACCCAATAAGGATCCATACCAAATTTTGGCGTTAACAGTACCCTGGCTTTCCTGGACAGGGATTTAATACACAAGATTTTTCAAAATTCTGGTTACGAATTTCTAGGTGTCACAGGTGGCACGACGCAATGTGTAGTGAGGCTGGCAGGATTCGCGGTACGAGACAGCAATGGCTACAGGGCAGGCAGGCGTGGCAAGGAGGCCGGCGGGATTCGCGGCAGAAGGCTCGTGGGTAGTTAGATGTGATGGGGCGAGGGTAGTGCAGGGCATGGGTGTCGGCTTGGTTGCGGCAGAGCGAAGGATGACGAGCATGATAGACCGGGGTGAGAGGTCACATCAGCACAGGCACAAGGTCGTTGGGCCTCCTAATGGCGACTCGACTCATCCTTGACCTCCAGGAACCGCGTGCTACTACGCATGGGACTACTTTGTACAGTGGATGGCCAGGGAAGGAGGAGCGTTGCCTCGGGCAGTTGGCGACGGCAGCGAGCCGGGGAAACCGCTGAGGTAGCGTGCGGCTCGGGGAGGGGCTTGGTCACACCATGGCCCGGCTCAGCATTTCACCGAGCACGTGGCGCGCGTGCGTGGCTGGCACGGGAAGGGAGATGGTGTGGAGGCCATGGGCCCCGGGTACCTCATGACAAGCATATGGGCCACTTGGACAGAGGATGGGCCTAGCCTTGTAATTAGAGATATGATAAAGCTCGGCAGACTTAGCCTTGTACGACAAGGAATATACAGTCCTAGTCAGATAGGTTATATCTCTAAGAGGAGATCCCTTGGCCGTAGTCCGGCTGGGACTCCTACTTTGAAACCCTATCCCCCAATATATAAGGGGAGGCAGGGTGCCCTCTGAGGGCAAAAAAGAAGACATCGCAGGTTCATCAGAACCATCATCATACATTCTCAAAGGAATACACCACAGCTGGACATAGGGTATTACCTCACATCGAGGGCCTAAACCAGTATAAACTCCCTGTGTTCCTTTATAGTCCACCGAGTTTCGATCCGACGAGTAGCCCTATATTCATATTGCCGACGTAAAATATTGACAGTTGGCGCGCCAGGTAGGGGTTTCGGCGAGATCAACCTCAACAAGCTCGGTGGATTCGACAACCGGAGTCGATGGCGGCAAATTCTCCCCCGAAGACACGATTACGTTTGGAAGCCTCGACTTCGTCGCCAACATGCTCGGCAAACTCACCCTGGTCGGCTCGGACTTGATTCGATCTACCGGGGATTCAGCCGACTCCGCGCCAGTCGGCCCACATGACGCTGTAGCATCCCTCGTCGACTTGCTGCGGCAATCTACCACTTGCCTGGGTCTCGAGACAACTCTCTCCTTCAGTGTTCGACTTGGACTTAGCCTTGAGCTGGCCGGGGTCAGGCTAGGAAGGGGAGAGATCGTCAATCTCCCATGTAGACTCGGCGACGCCGTGGACATCTACAATCTACATCCAACGCGGTAGATCCGATCCTCTACGGTTCAGTTCGGACATGGCCCAGAGCCGTTTAAGATTGGATCTAGGGAGGTCGGAGTCGTCATCACCCAGATGAACTACTCAAATTTCGACTCCAAGTCAGACAACTATTCAAACACCAGTTTGGACACCAGTCTAGCAAGCTTCCTTCTGCCCCAAGAAATCTTCATGGCTTCAACCCCTCCAAAGGAGGTGCGCCGAGTACAAGAGCAGCAAGAAGAGGAGGTCTGCCGACTGCGACAACAGGAGGAGGCCGAACGCGAGGCTCGCAATGACGAGCTACGCAGGGCTGGGTGAACCGCTCAGCAACAAATCCTCCAGACTAGAGTTGGCGACCACGACGTCTTCGTCACGCCACAACAAAACGTCATGGCCGCTGCAACCCTGCTAGACACACTCCAGCTCAGGCCTGATCACCAGGCCACCTCGACTATAGCAAGGATCAAAGGCATGATTACAGCTGCCGCATGTCAGCAGCACCAGCAGTCGGGCGATACACTTATACCGACCAACCGGTTGGGTTCTCCAATAGCGGACTCATCTGCATCAGCACGACGCCGGGTGGTTAGCTCAAGTCAGCCGCACGCAGAGTCACACCAAACATCTCTCGGCAACCCAAACAATAACAATCAACGGCATCCGTAGAACGATCGCCGGTTCAACCAAGATCTCCGAGTCCGTTTGCAATGCAATCTCTGCCAAGACATCAACGCTTAGCACCGCCAACACGAACACGACGAGAATCGCTGACTGGAGGATGAGTACGAGCGCTTCGGTCTCCACCACGAGCGGTTCCACCACCGCAACCGGAGCCGGAGCCCTCACGTAGACAAAGGTGTACCCGCCTTCACCCAGGAGCTACAAGAGGTCGACTGGCCGTCGGGCTTCAAGCATACGGGAATCGAAAAATACGACGGCAAGACCAATCCTGAGTCCTAGCTGACTGTATACACTCTGGCAATCCGAGCTACCGGAGGTGACCACAAAGCCATGGCTAACTACCTCCTGGTCGCCCTAGCCGACTCGGTGAGGACATGGCTAATAGGGCTCCCAAAATGATCAATCGGCTCCTGAGAGGAACTCCGGGAACGCTTCATAGCTAATTTCCAAGGGACTTACAAAAGACCGTCTTCTGAGCACGATCTGTAACACCCTGAAATTATCCCTATATAAAATATTGTGCAAAAAGAATTTTTAGAAATGGAATTAAAAGTCTCAATGAGTGAAAAGAATAAAATCAGGGAAAAATCTGAAGAAAAATGGGCTTGAAAATAATTTTATAAAATTCTTTGCTTAATTATTTAATTTCTGGAATTTTCTGGGAATTAATTGATTAGGGGAAGTAATTTCGGCAAAATAAATAAGCTCACAGCAGTGAAATAAAAAGAGAAAGGTTTTTAAAATCCCCTTTGCAGCCGCTGGGCCAGATCTCGGCCCGTTCCAGTGCCCGCGCCCTCTCCAGTTGCCGTGCCCGCGCCCTCTCTAGTTGCCGTGCCCGCGCCCTCTCCAGTGCCCGTGCCCGCGCCCCTGCCGTGCCCGCGCCCGCGCCCGTCCGTCAGGTCGTCGCCTTCCTCGCGCCCGAAGGCGCTGTAGCACCCGAGCGCCGCCGCCGCGAATCTCGCCGAATCCGTTCGCCTCGAACCCGTTCTCTCCAAATCGGTTGAGGGAAAACCGAGTCCTTATCCTCCTCTACCTAATCCCCAAGAATCCGGAGCTGAATCGTGCGTGGAACGGAGCCCCGAAGCCTCCCGAGTCGGTCTCCAATCTCTCTCTCTCGTCGCCGCCGCAAAACCCGTCGAGTCCGAGCCGGAGTCCTCTTCTCTCCGCCTTAAATAGCGAGCCTGGAACCCCTAGGGTCGTTTTCGCCCTTTGGATCGAGCGCCAGCAAACCCTAGCCGCCTCCCCGCGCCTTGCGCTCGTTCCGCCGCCGCCGCCGCCAGGTTTCGGTTGCGCGCCGCCGTCGCCTCAGCTGCCGTCGGAGTTCGCCGCCGCCTCGGTTAGGTTCGCCGGACGCCGTTGAAGCCAGGCCACCGTCTCCCAACCCTCGGGAACCGCCGGAACGCCATCGTCGACGAAGACCCGAAGCCCGCCGCCGCCTCAAGCTCGCCGCCGGCTATCTCCGTCGTCGTTCTTCGCCGTTTCACCCTCGGTAACGATCGCCTCGACCCCTTTATCCTTTCCCACTCTCCCCGTGCGTCGCCGACGTCACTGTAGCCGTCGACCATCGGGTTTAGCGCCGCCGCCGTCGCCGCCGTCGCTGTAGTTGTCGCCGTGGTCGCTGTTGTGGGCGCCAGCTCGGTGCCATCTCGTCGCCGTAGGCCGATCCTTTCGGGATCGATGTGAGCCGTCGGGTCCTATCAGTTAGATCCCACCCGTCCGATCCAAACCCTAGAGACCTAGCCGTCAGTTTTGCCCCGTGGACCGCGGTGGACTCGGTTCACCCTGGACCAGACCCCTTCCCTCGCTCTGACAGTGGACCCCACTAGTCAGCCGAGAGTCCCCTCTCTCCTGTGACGCCCTAAATGTCTTTTCCGAATAAAATTAATTCAATGTTGACACAATAAATCAGTTAGTTCTTTTAAATAGGCTTAAAACTTCTAAAGATCATAACTAATTCATACGAACTCGGTTTGAGGTCGTTCAAGTCTCTAATTTCTCTAAAAATCATGAACTATCCATTAAAAATATAACAATGTACTGTTCATGTGTGTTGATGTACTGTTTTTGCCATTTTGTTATTTGCCTATAGCTACCGATGCTCAGGAAGAGGCGCAGTTTGTCGAAGCAGGTGTCGAAGACTGTGTGGAGCTGCAAGGCAAGTCACACAGATTCCTCTTTCTCATTGAACATATTGTTCCTATGATTAAAGCTATGTTTTCTTTCAACGCTGCATTTATTTTGGAATGTCATCGGGACAGGAAAACCCTAACCTTTGTTATAGCCCTTTTGAATTGATTACCTGACATTGTACCTATGGGATAATTTTGACTAGCTACCTTTATTTATTGGTTAGCTAGAATAACTCTAGGACCCTGCTTAGCCATGCCTAGTAATTAATAGAATAACTTATGGGTTGTCATAATGATTTCTATACTATTATTCAGTCACAGGGAATGATGATCCCTTTACGACGTGGTCGTATAAGGACAATTTAATGGTTCACTAAAACTTGACTAAAAGGTGGGTTGCGAGCACCATGGTTGGTGTTGTTGCTAGCGGTGCTCGTGACAATTAAGGACCGGTTCGCGGACTACTTGTTGCGAAGCAACACTCGTGCTAACCACAAGCCAGCATGGGTAATGGTAGGATCCAATGCGTAGTACGTTCAACCGGGGTCCACCATGGTGTGTTGTGGCTGTGTCAATAAGACCACCATGGCTGCGTCAATAAGTCCATGTCTTGGGCGTTGGATCGTTTCCCTGTTGGGGGCCTGATCAGCTCCTGCCGGAAACTGGTGGTCCAGCGGGTGGCTCCCTTGTTGTGCGGATTACATGGAGGGTCCTATCACAATTCCTTACCGAGATACCGTGGTGGTATCAAGGGGCACAGTGATGTGCTGTGGAGTTGTGTCTTGTGGGTAAATTGGTACATCTCTGGCCAGAGTAAAACTGTTCGAATAGCCGTGCCCACGGTTAAGGGCGGCCTAGCGATGTTTTCTGTGATTAGTCCCACACTACTTAAATTTAATGGTTGAACAGTGGAACATGTGTAGCTCCAAGTTGGAGTGGTTGGGCCTATACCGTTTTGGTAAGCGGTATAGCGTTGATTAATACTGTTATTTAATTACTGTTTTATTACTCTCTCAAATGTTTTATTAAATGCTTTTATGCAATTATGAGCCATACTATGCCCTTCTTTGTTATCCCGTGCACTTGCATATTTGCTGTGTGGCTTGTGGAGTATGTCATATGCTCACCTTGCCATCAACAATCATTCAGAGGAGGACTACAGCGAAGAGGACTATTTGGAGGACTAGGAGGGAGCCCAGTCAAGTGCGTGGAGTGGGAATCGTCACGTTGTTGTTTATTTATCCGCTGTTAGAACTTTATTATTTGAGAGGTACCATTCACCTCTGTAATAAATGCTTACGCTATGTAACCAATTACTTTGATTATCAATTTTGTCATGTGTGCCTCGGTTGATTCCTGGACGAGGGTTTACACACAATAAAACTCCAGAATTTTGGATGGAAATTCTGGGCGTGACAAGTTGGTATCAGAGCCACCTTGACTGTAGGAAAAGCCCCTTGGTACCCTAAGAGCCCTCTGGAAAATTTTTTTTTTTAAAATTAGAATTATTCTTCCCCCTTCATTCCTTTGTTTTGGATAAACTTTGTTTTGCTAATTTTGTCAAATCCCTATATCTTTCTTTTATACTTTGTAGATGGCCAACCGAGAGCCAGTACATCTGTTCGGAGTGGGTGGATTCGTCAAGGAGTTACGAGATATGGCCTTCGCCATAGGGTACAATCTAGCCCCAGAATACAGACAAGTCACTCACAACCCCAATGAAGAGAAGTGCCGCGTCCGCCTCACGATTTCCAGTGAACGAGAAGGAGTCCCATCCATGATCTTTGGAGCTGGAGGAAGAAATTATGAGCATGCCTGTCAAGAAGTAGCTTTGGTGGCCATTGGAGAACTTCGTCAGCGTTTTGCCGTCCGGCTGAGGAATACAGCATATCGGTATCAACCGGCAGAACCCACGATGATGAGTACAGCAGTTATCAAGACGACGACTCAGAGGAGTCAGAAGCCAGCACACCTTCGGAGGGATCGGAGGACAGTGGAGCTCGCACCCCCTCTGAAGTGGAGTGGGGATCAACTCAAGACGACGAAGCGGAACCTGAGCACAACGGGAATGCCAGGAGGAACCTTTTCGCCCCGATGAGAAGCCTTGGTGTCACCTTAGCATCAGTTACCCTAGATCGTTGTGTTAGCAGTTGTGTGATTAGGAAATGCTTGTGTGTGTGGGGATTAGTCAGCAGTTATGTCAGGGTGTGGTGATGTAACTGTTTATATTAGGAGTTTCTTGGTGGTGTGCGTTTAAATTAGACAAATGTTAATCACTCAGTTCAGAACAATAAAGTGAAAGTTTAAGTAATATGAAATCTGTCTCAAGGACGTTTCCCTTTCTTCTCGTCTTTGCTCTGCAGATGGTGAACACACGTAACGGCGGTAATCATGATGGAAACGGTGGGGACAACAACCGCAGGGGAGTACCAAACGGACCGCCACCGCAGGACGACAATCTGACCATCGCCCAAGTCTTGGCTAACCAGACACATCTGATGAACATGATGTTCCAGCAGATGCAACAACAACAGAACCAAGCACCACAGCAGGCGCCTCCTCCTCCACCTCAAAACAAGCTTGCGGAATTTCTGCGAGTGAGACCTCCTACGTTCTCTAGCACAACTAATCCTGTGGAAGCAGGGGATTGGTTGCATGCTATTGAAAAGAAGTTGGACCTTTTACAATGCACAGATCAAGAGAAGGTCTTCTTTTGCATCGCACCAGCTCACGGCCCAGCTTCTGAGTGGTGGGACCACTTTAGGACCAACAGAGCGGATGAAAACAGCCGATTACTTGGGCTGAGTTCGCAGCTGCTTTCAAGAAGACGCATATTCCTGCGGGGAGTAGTGGCGTTGAAGAAGCGGGAGTTTCGAGAATTGAAGCAAGGGAATCGGTCGGTGGACTAAGTCCTTTATGAGTTCAACCGGCTTTGCTCGTTATGCGCCGGAAGAACGTTAGAACTGACGACGACCGGCAGGAGAAGTTTCTGAACGGACTGAATGATGAGCTTTCAGTTCAACTACTCTCTAGTGACTATGCAGATTTTCAGAAACTGGTGGACAAAGCCATCCGCCAGGAGGACAAACATCACAGGATGGAGCAAAAGAAGCGCAGGATGGCAAGTTTTCGGTCGCAACAATCCTCTAGTCAGAGGCCGCGTATTGTGGGACCGCCGCAGACTCAACAGGGAGGATCTTCATCGGCACCTCGTTTGCAGCGCTAGGTCTACCCCAACCCCACTGGTGGCAACACGGGAGCAAACCGTCCTTCCCCTCGGCCAGCCTCGGTCCCAGCAGCTAACCAGCCAGCCAGGAAGGAAGTAGGTGGGAAATCATTGACTTGTTTCAACTGTGGAGATCCAGGGCATTTCTCCAATCAATGTCCTAAGCCCAAACGCACCAGGCAAAGCACACCGGGACAGAACCCCACAGCCATGGTTAAAGCTCGGGTAAACCACGTCACCGCAGAGGAAGCTCAAGCCGCGCCAAACGTCATCTTGGGTATGTTCCTTGTTAACTCAGTACCTGCTACAGTATTGTTTGATTCTGGTGCTACCCATTCTTTCTTATCGGTGGGGTTTGCTAAATGAACATGGATACCTATTCGGAAGTTGAGAACACATGTTCTAATAAACACACCTGGCCATCAGACGCCTACAACTCAAAGTAGTCCTTCTGTGACAATAGAAATAGTGGGCATCCCTTTTCTCACCGATCTGCTCCTGATAGAATCCAGAGATATTGATGTCATCCTAGGGATGAATTGGTTAACTCGGCACCACGGAATTATAGATTGTGCCACAAGGACCGTAACCTTAACTTCTGACCTGGGAAGGAAAGTAATCTTTCATGTCCTCAATACATCATCTCCTCCAACCTCTTTGAATCAGGCAATCCTAACCGAAATCCCTGTAGTACGGGATTACCCAGATGTTTTTCCGGATGATCTACCGGGAATGCCACCTAAAAGAGAAATTGAGTTCAGAATAGACTAGCCCCAAGGCACTGCCCCTATGCCACAAGAGACCGTATAGGATGGGAAGCTAATGAAGTTGGCAGAAGTGAAAAGCAAGTTGAAGAGTTGTTGGCCAAAGGCTACATCAGACCAAGCACGTCGCCTTGGGGAGCGCCGGTTATCTTCGTGGAGAAGAAAGATGGAAACTCAACGGATGTTGTGTGGACTACCTGTGCACTCAATGAAGTCACTATCAAGAATAAGTACCCCTACCTCGGATTGATGATCTGTTTGATCAGTTAGAAGGAGCCACAGTGTTCTCCAAGATAGATTTTCGTTTCAGGTTATCATATGCAGTTAAGGATTCGGGAAGAAGATATTCCCCAAAACGGCTTTCACCACCATCGGTATGGGTTATATGAACTGCACAGTTATGTCTTTCGCGCCACTTGGATTTAACTAATGCCCTGCATTCTTCATGAACTTGATGAATAAGGTATTTATGGAATACTTTGGATAAGTTTATGGTGGTTTTCATAAGATGATATCCTTGTCTATTCAAAGATTAAGAAGAGCATGAGCAACATCTTCGCACCACTTTTGGAGACTCTTCGGCAACACCAGCTGTATGCCAAGCTGAGTAAGTGTGAGTTTTGGCTTTCGGAAGTGAAGTTTCTTGGACATGTAGTCACCGCCGGAGGGATTGCAGTAGACCCAACTAATGTTGAGTCAGTAACCCAGTGGAAGCAGCCGCAAACGGTTCTGGAAGTTCGGAGTTTCTTAGGATTGGCGGGATATTACCGTCGATTCATAGAAAATTTTTCCAAGATCGCGAAGCCCATGACTCGTTTGCTTCAGAAGGATGTAAAATTTTTATGGACCCCAGAGTGTGAGCAAGGTTTTCAAGAGTTGAAGCAGAAGCTTGTAACCGCACCAGTGTTGATCATGCCAGATCCCAAGAAAGGATTTCAAGTTTACTGTGATGCATCTCGGCAAGGTTTGGGATGGGTGTTGATGCAAGAAGGAAAGGTTGTGGCATATGCCTCACGACAACTACGGCCTCATGAGAATAATTATCCTACCCATGACCTGGAATTAGCAGCTGTAGTGCATGCCTTGAAGATTTGGAGACATTACCTCATAGGTAATAGTAATGAAGTTTTTACAGACCATAAAAGTTTGAAGTATATTTTTACCCAGCCAGATTTGAACTTAAGGCAACGCCGATGGTTGGAGTTGATCAAGGACTACGACGTCAAGATACATTATCATCCAGGGAAAGCTAATGTAGTGGCAGATGCCCTCAGTCAGAAAAGCTACTGCAACGCCATGGAAAGTCAGCAGCTATCGTTGGAGTTATGTGAAGATTTTGGACGATTGAATCTGAGTATAGTCAGCCAAGGATTTGTGGCAGCCTTGGAAGCACGACCTACCTTGGTAGATCAGGTTCGAGAAGTGCAGAAAGATGATGCAGACATTTTGGAAATCAAGAAGAACATGAAGAAAGGGAAAGCCATTGGATTCTCCGAGGATGAACAAGGTACCGTGTGGTTCGGAGAGCGAATCTGTGTGCCGGACAAGGAGGAATTGAAGAAGCTGATCTTAGATGAAGCTCACAGAACACAGTATTCCATTCACCCTGGCAGCACCAAAATGTATCAAGATCTGAAGGAGAAATTTTGGTGGTCTAGTATGCGGAGAGAGATAGCAGAATATGTGGCTGTTTGTGATGTATGCCAGCGTGTAAAGGCTGAGCATCAGAAGCCAGCAGGATTGTTATAACCCCTTAAGGTCCCTGAATGGAAGTGGGAAGAAGTAGGAATGGATTTCATCACCGGATTGAGGCCAAGGACCGCCAAATCGGGATTTGATTCCATATGGGTCGTGGTGGACAGACTTACAAAGGTAGCCCCACTTCATACCGGTCAAGACAACTTATTCCGGTAACTAAGTTGGCAGAGTGTATATGGCCAGAATCGTATGTTTGCATGGAGTGCCACGCAAGATTGTGTCGGACAGAGGGAAGTCAAGTTTACCTCTAAGTTTTGGCAGCGACTGCAAGAAGAGATGGGTACTCGATTAAACTTCAGTACTGCTTATCACCCGCAGACGGATGGACAGACTGAACGGGTTAATTCAAATCCTAGAAGATATGTTGAGAGCTTGTGCCATTGACTTCGTGGAAGTTGGGACAAGAGTCTACCATATGCTGAGTTTTCTTATAACAATAGTTACCAGGCAAGTCTGAAGATGGCCCCGTTCGAGGCTTTGTATGGACGGAAATGTCGCACGCCCTTGCTTTGGGACCAGACAGGAGAACGACAAGTATACGGGACGGATATCCTACGGGAAGCGGAAGAAAAAGTGAAGATCATACAAGAACGACTTCGAGTAGCACAGTCTCGTCAGAAGAGCTATGCGGATAACCACAGAAGAGATCTTAGTTTCAAGGAAGGTGACTATGTGTATTTAAGAGTCACGCCACTCAGGGGAGTACACAGATTTCAGACTAAAGGGAAGTTGGCACCACGTTACGTGGGACCTTACAAGATACTGGAACGGAAAGGAGAAGTGGCTTATCAACTAGAGTTGCCTTCTACCTTGACGGGAGTACACGATGTCTTTCATGTATCTCAGTTGAAGAAGTGCTTGCGAGTACCAGCCGAAGAAGCCGACCCAGAGCAGATCGAGATTCAGGAAGATCTGACCTATGTCGAGAAGCCCATTCGCATCCTTGAGACCCGTGAAAGGAATACTCGGAATCGAGTGATCAGGTTTTGCAAAGTTCAATGGAGTAACCACTCGGAAGATGAAGCCACGTGGGAACGCGAAGATGAATTGAAGTCTGCGCACCCGCATCTCTTCGCCTGAGCTTGCGAATCTCGGGACGAGATTCTATTTAAGGGGGGTAGGTTTGTAACACCCTGAAATTATCCCTATATAAAATATTGTGCAAAAAGAATTTTTAGAAATGGAATTAAAAGTCTCAATGAGTGAAAAGAATAAAATCAGGGAAAAATCTAAAGAAAAATAGGCTTGAAAATAATTTTATAAAATTCTTTGCTTAATTATTTAATTTCTGGAATTTTCTGGGAATTAATTGATTAGGCGAAGTAATTTCGGCAAAATAAATAAGCTCACAGCAGTGAAATAAAAAGAGAAAGGTTTTTAAAATCCCCTTCACAGCCACTGGGCCAGATCTCGGCCCGTTCCAGTGCCCGCGCCCTCTCCAGTTGCCGTGCCCGCGCCCTCTCCAGTGCCCGTGCCCGCGCCCCTGCCATGCCCGGCCCGCGCCCGTCCGTCAGGTCGTCGTCTTCCTCGCGCCCGAAGGCGCTGTAGCACCCGAGCGCCGCCGCCGCGAATCTCGCCGAATCCGTTCGCCTCGGACCCGTTCTCTCCAAATCGGTTGAGGGAAAACCGAGTCCTTATCCTCCTCTACCTAATCCCCAAGAATCCGGAGCTGAATCGTGCGTGGAACGGAGCCCCGAAGCCTCCCGAGTCGGTCTCCTCTCTCTCTCTCGTCGCCACCGCAAAACCCGTCGAGTCCGAGCCGAAGTCCTCTTCTCTCCGCTTAAATAGCGAGCCTAGAACCCCTAGGGTCGTTTTCGCCCTTTGGATCGAGCGCCAGCAAACCCTAGCCGCCTCCCTGCGCCTTGCGCTCGTTCCACCGCTGCCGCCAGGTTTCGGTTGCGCGCCGCCGTCGCCTCAGTCGCCGTCGGAGTTCGCCGCCGCCTCGGTTAGGTTCGCCAGACGCCGCTGAAGCCAGGCCACCGTCTCCCAGCCCTCGGGAACCACCGGAACGCCATCGTCGACGAAGACCCGAAGCCCGCCGCCGCCTCAAGCTCGCCGCCGGCTGTCTCCGTCGTCGTTCTTCGCCGTTTTCACCCTCGGTAACGATCGCCTCGACCCCTTTATCCTTTCCCGCTCTCCCCGTGCGTCGCCGCTGTCGCTGTAGCCGTCGACCATCGGGTTTAGCGCCGCCGCCGTCGCTGTAGTTGTCGCCATGGTCGCCGTTGTGGGCGCCAGCTCGGTGCCATCTCGTCGCCGTAGGCCGATCCTTTCGGGATCGATGTGAGCCGTCGGGTCCTATCGGTTAGATCCCACCCATCCGATCCAAACCCTAGAGACCTAGCCGTCAGTTTTGCCCCGTGGACCGCGGTGGACTCGGTTCACCCTGGACCAGACCCCTTCCCTCGCTCTGACAGTGGACCCCACTGGTCAGCCGAGAGTCCCCTCTCTCCTGTGACGCCCTAAATGTCTTTTCCGAATAAAATTAATTCAATGTTGACACAATAAATCAGTTAGTTCTTTTAAATAGGCTTAAAACTTCTAAAGATCATAAACTAATTCATACGAACTCGGTTTGAGGTCGTTCAAGTCTCTAATTTCTCTAAAAAATCATGAACTATCCATTAAAAATATAACAATGTACTGTTATGTGTGTTGATGTACTTTTTTGCCATTTTGTTATTTGCCTATAGCTACCGACGCTCAGGAAGAGGCGCAGTTTGTCGAAGCAGGTGTCGAAGACTGTGTGGAGCTGCAAGGCAAGTCACACAGATTCCTCTTTCTCATTGAACATATTGTTCCTATGATTAAAGCTATGTTTTCTTTCAACGCTGCATTTATTTTGGAATGTCATCGGGACAGGAAAACCCTAACCTTTGTTATAGCCCTTTTGAATTGATTACCTGACATTGTACCTATGGGATAATTTTGACTAGCTACCTTTATTTATTGGTTAGCTAGAATAACTCTAGGACCCTGCTTAGCCATGCCTAGTAATTAATAGAATAACTTATGGGTTGTCATAATGATTTCTATACTATTATTCAGTCACAGGGAATGATGATCCCTTTACGACGTGGTCGTATAAGGACAATTTAATGGTTCTCTAAAACTTGACTAAAAGGTGGGTTGCGAGCACCATGGTTGGTGTTGTTGCTAGCGGTGCTCGTGACAGTTAAGGACCGGTTCGCGGACTACTTGTTGCGAAGCAACACTCGTGCTAACCACAAGCCAGCATGGGTAATGGTAGGATCCAATGCGTAGTACGTTCAACCGAGGTCCACCATGGTGTGTTGTGGCTGTGTCAATAAGACCACCATGGCTGCGTCAATAAGACCACCATGGCTGCGTCAATAAGTCCATGTCTTGGGCGTTGGATCGTTTCCCTGTTGGGGGCCTGATCAGCTCCTGCCGGAAACTGGTGGTCCAGCGGGTGGCTCCCTTGTTGTGCGGATTACATGGAGGGTCCTATCACAATTCCTTACCGAGATACCGTGGTGGTATCAAGGGGCACAGTGATGTGCTCTGGAGTTGTGTCCTGTGGGTAAATTGGTACATCTCTGGCCAGAGTAAAACTGTTCGAATAGCCGTGCCCACGGTTAAGGGCGGCCTAGCGATGTTTTCTGTGATTAGTCCCACACTACTTAAATTTAATGGTTGAACAGTGGAACATGTGTAGCTCCAAGTTGGAGTGGTTGGGCCTATACCGTTTTGGTGAGCGGTATAGCGTTGATTAATACTGTTATTTAATTACTGTTTTATTACTCTCTCAAATGTTTTATTAAATGCTTTTATGCAATTATGAAGCCTATATGCCTCCTTTGTTATCCCGTGCACTTGCATATTTGCTGTGTGGCTTGCGGAGTATGTCATATGCTCACCTTGCCATCAACAATCATTCAGAGGAGGACTACAGCGAAGAGGACTATTTGGAGGACTAGGAGGGAGCCCAGTCAAGTGCGTGGAGTGGGAATCGTCACGTTGTTGTTTATTTATCCGCTGTTAGAACTTTATTATTTGAGAGGTACCATTCACCTATGTAATAACTGCTTACGCTATGTAACCAATTACTTTGATTATCAATTTTGTCATGTGTGCCTCGGTTGATTCCTGGACGAGGGTTTACACACAATAAAACTCCAGAATTTTGGATGGAAATTCTGGGCGTGACACGATCTCTACCAGTTGCACTAGAGGAAGAACGAGTCTCTTCGCGAGTTCATCAAAAGGTTTTCCGAGAAGCGCAACTCGAGCCCGTTCATCGCCAAGTTCACTCGGAAGCCTCCAACCTCTGTCCGGGCTCTCTTTGATATGGTGAATAAATATGCCGACTCAGCCGAGGTGGTCACCGAGGCCCTCGACGAAAAGAAAGAGTCCTGGCAGAAGGACCAAAAGGCAAAAGCTGACAATGAGCCAGCACAGAACAAATCTGGCAGCCGCAAGCGGAAGTTAGAAAACGTGGTGGCTAACATGGAGCGGACTCGGTCGCGACCCCCAAGGAACAACATGATGAGGACATCACTCCTTCGGATACACCCGCTGATCCTCCAACCGTTATGCAAGGTCCAATGACCCGAGCTCGAATGCGACAATTAAATCTAGAGATGAGCTCGTTCTTAAGAGATCCTTTTCATAGTTTTGAGAATAGATTGCTACCTAATGATGTTATCTTGCTTAGGAACATTGGAGAGGATCATGAAGTACTTGGAGAGAGGTGTGGAGGCAGAGAAGAACAGCAATGACACCCAAGACAAGCCGGAGGCCCAGTACAACTTGAGTTCGAGTCTGCCTCGGCCTTCAGGACCAGCCTGCAGTAAAACGGATGCCCAGGATGCATACGGACTCCGTTTTCAATGATCCACATATGCATGGAAAGATAATTTCATAAGCTAACCAATGGCTTTGGTTTGACATCCAAATTACACTGGAGTCAACAGGAATTGTTGAAACAAGTCAGCGTCTAGAATCTGCCAGGGTGCCGCGTCACCGTCTTTTGGTCCGTTGGGCTGTGTATCATCTTAGAGCCCGTTAGAGGGCGCGTCCAGGGGATGTGACGACCCTTAGACTATATATTTAGTAGCCGTCGCCCACATTAGGTTTGGGTTTTGCTTTAGATCAATCTGTCTTCGAACAGTTGCCGTCATCGGTTGTGAAACCCCAACTTCGAGTGCTTAATCATTCATCTGCAATTGTCACTTTAATTGAGTTGTGTACTTTCGGGCTCTTGCTTGTGTTCTTCATTTCGCAGGCAGGGATTAGCCTTCTTGGCGAGGTCAACCAGATTTGTGACACGGTTGATAACCAGAGGAGTCGTGGTGCTAAGGTTGCAGGGATCGGGTCTATTGATCTGAAGCCGGATCGGTGTGTCGCGTTCCACCAAAACGATAGTTATCTCTACCTGACGGAAGATCGGGAACCCCGTTCCCATCACAACGTGTACCAGAAAGTGATGAACGGGCCTTGCCCCTTTCAGCCCAAGGGTAAACATGCGGCCAAAGACTACTTCATACTCAAGAAGTTTGCCTCCAAGCAGGCTTCAACATCTGGCACCGACAAGGACAAAGACAAGCCAGATCCGGGCGCAGCCAGCGATTATCAGGATCCCCAGGCTGAGCTCAACCATATCTTCGGAGGGCCGTCTACATATGAGTCCAAGAGGAAGCAGAAGCTAACAGCACGTGACGTCAACTCGGTCTCTACAACAAACACCTCCCAATATCTACGCTGGTCAGAAATGCCCATCACGTTTGATCGCACGGACCATCCAGATTGGGTTTCACACCCGGGACGCTACCCACTCGTCCTGGACCCGGTCGTCAAAAATATCAAGCTGAAGAAGGTTCTTATAGACGAAGGCAGCGCGCTCAACATCCTCTTCGCCAAGACTCTGATGAGATGAAAATCCCTCGTTCAGAACTATGGCCGAGTATGGCGCCCTTCCACGGGATAATTCCCGACCTGTCTTCAACACCCCTTGAGCAGATAACCTTGCCGGTCACCTTCGGCACATGGGTCAACTCGGTCTCTACAGCAAACACCTCCCAATATCTACGCTGGTCAGAAACGCCCATCACGTTTGATCACGCGGACCATCCAGATCGGGTTTCACACCCGGGACGCTACCCACTCGTCCTGGACCCAGTCATCAAAAATATCAAGCTGAAGAAGGTTCTTATAGACGGAGACAACGCACTCAACATCCTCTTCACCAAGACCCTGATGATGAAAATCCCTCGTTCAGAACTATGGCCGAGTATGGCGCCCTTCCACGAGATAATTCCCGACCTATCTTCAACACCCCTTGGGTAGATAACCTTGCCAGTCACCTTCGGCACATGGGATAACTTCCGCACAGAAAACATCTGCTTCGAGGTCGCTGATTTTGAGACTGCGTACCACGCGATACTCGGACAGCCGGCGCTCGCCAAATTCATGGTAGTGCCACACTATATCTACATGGTGCTCAAGATGCCTGGGCCAACCGGAGTTCTCTCCCTTCGGAGTGACGTCAAGCAAGCCTTCACTTGCGACAAAGAGAGCTGCGAGTTGGCTCAGTCTCAAGAAGTGGTAGTCGGACGCAATAGCATTCGGCAAGACCATGTTCCGGCCAAAAAAGCAGCAAAGTTAGGAATTTCAGCGGACTCTAACACGAAGAAGATCCCCTTAGACTCTTCCAACCCCTCCAAGACTGCTCTAGTAAGGACCGGACTCGTCCCCAAATAGGAATACGCGCTTGTCACCTTCCTCCAGGCGAACAAGGACATCTTCGCTTGGAAACCTGCTAACATGTCTAGGGTACCAAGGGAGGTGATCGAGCACGCCCTCAATGTCAAGACAGATGCCAAGCCAGTCAAGCTACGGCTACGGCGCTTCGCACAAGACCGGAAAGATGCTATTCGGGAGGAGATAACTAAGCTCCTTGTAGCCGGGTACATCAAAGAGGTCTACCACCCGGATTAGCTGGCAAACCCAATCCTGGTCTGGAAGAAGAATGGTAAATGCGCATGTGCGTCGACTACACCGACTTGAACAAGTTGTGCCCCAAAGGTCCATTTGGTCTACTCAGGATAGATCAGTTGGTGGATTCAACTGCGAGGTGTGAACTTCTCAGCTTTCTCGACTGTTACTCGGGATATCATCAAATTAGCCTGAAGGAGGAGAACTATCTAAAGACTTCATTCATCATGCCGTTCGGAGCATACTGCTACATCACCATGCCGTTCGGTTTGAAAAATGCTAGAGCAACGTACCAACGAGCAATTCAGCGGTGCTTACACACTCAGATCGAGCACAACGTGGAACCAAAGTCCAAAGAAGACCTCATCGCCGACTTGGAGGAAACCTTCCAATATCTTCTAAGATTCAAGATGAAGTTGAACCCGGAAAAGTGCACCTTCAGTGTGCTATCCGGCAAGCTACTCGGCTTCATCGTATCACATCGGGGCATTGAGGCCAATCCAGAGAAAGTCAATGCAATCATGAACATGGCACCCCTGACTAGCCAGAAGGACATCCAGAAGCTGACAGGCTGCATGGCAGCACTCAGCCGATTCATCTCCTGACTAGGCGAATGGGGCATGCCCTTCTTCAAATTACTGAAGAAAGCAGATAATTTCGAATGGACTCTCGAAGCCTAGCAAGCCTTCGAAGACTTCAAGCAATTTCTCACATCACCACCTGTGTTGGCATCACCGATGCCCCAAGAGCCATAATGATGTACCTAGCAGCAACCACACAAGTAGTCAGCACAGTGTTTGTAGTCGAGCGATCTGAACCGGGACACATACAAAAAGTTCAACGGCTAGTCTACTTCGTCAGCAAGGTCCTAGCCGACTCAATGATGAGATATCCTCAAGTCCAGAAGCTGCTATATGGCCTACTCATCACTGTCCAGAAGCTGGTGCACTATTTCCAGTCACATCGAGTCACGGTGGTCACATCGTATCCACTCAGGGACGTACTGCACAACCACGAGGCCACCGGCCGAATCGCTAAATGGGCACTCGAGTTGATGGTGTTCGACATCACCTTTCAGCCTTGGACAACAATCAAATCTCAAGCTCTAGCCGACTTTGTGGTCAAGTGGACAGAAGTTCAGATGACTACAACAACAGACAAGCTAGAGTACTAGACAATGTACTTCGATGGTTCTCTACGGATCGGCGGCGCTGGGACCGGCGTCGTTCTGATGTCACCTACTGGCGAAAAACTCAAGTATGTTCTCCATATTCACTTTTCGGCTTCCCACAATGTCACCGAGTACGAGGCGCTCATCCACGGGCTCCGCATTGCTGTATCACTCGGCATCTGCCGGCTGGTTGTGCGTGGGGATTCCCATCTTGTGGTCAACCAAGTCATGAAAGACTAGACATGTCTCGATGATACCATGGCGGCGTACTATCAGGAGGTCAGAAAGCTGGAAAACAAGTTCAACGGGCTGGAGATAACTCATGTCCTATGACAATACAACGGTGCTGCAGATGAATTGGCAAACATGGGATCCAAGAGAGAAGTGGTCCCAACTGGGATCTTTGTCAAGCAACTAATGGAGCCATCAGTCAAGAAGAAACTAGTGCCAAAACAGTTGGGGGCTGAACCTACCCCGGCAACAAAAGAAGTTTTGATCATATATCAAGATTGGCGGACTCCTGTTCTCAAATTCCTCTTGGATGATGAACTCCCACAAGATCGCATTCAAGCCAAATAAATCAAACGTCGAAGCAAATGTTTCCTAGTGGTCGGAGAAGACCTGTACTGAAGAAGTGCATCCAGTGTCCTTATGCACTGTGTCACACCTGAGGAGGGCAAGCAGATTCTGCAATCGATTCACTCGGGCATATGTGGCAACCATGCTGCATCCAGAATGTTAGTCGGAAAGGCTTACAGGCAGGGATTTTTATGGCCAACAGTAGTAACAGATGCCAAAGACATAGTTCACACTTGCGAGGGTTGTCAGTTCTATGCAAGACAAACAAACCTCCCAGCCCAAGAACTTCAAACCATCCCAATCTCTTGGCCCTTTGCAGTATGGGGGCTTGACATGGTCAGGCCTTTCAAGAAAGCACCAGGAGGGTTCACACACTTGTTTGTCGCACTGGATAAATTCACAAAGTGGATTAAGGCAAAACCCGTTGCTACCATAACACTGGCAAGAGCAAAGGACTTCTTCATGAGTGTATTATACCGATTCGGGGTTCCTAACCGCATCATAACGGACAACAGCACTCAGTTCACGGGCGGCGTATTTCAAAATTCTGTGACGACTTTGGCATCAAGATTTGTTATGCATCTGTGGCACACTCACGGAGCAATGGGCAGGTTGAGCATGCCAATGGCATGGTCTTACAAGGTATCAAGGCCAGGATATTCAACCGACTACAGCCATATGCAGGGCGGTGGGTACAAGAACTCCTATCTATTCTCTGGTCTCTAATAACCATGGTTAGTTGGGCAACAGGGCAATCCCCTTTCTTTCTAGCCTATGGTGCCGAGGCTATGCTACCAACTGAGTTAGAGTTCGGCTCTCTGTGAGTTCTGGCTTACTCAGAAGACAGATCAAACAATACCCAATTGGTCGAACTAGATCAGTTGGAAGAAGCTAGGGACATCGCAATAATCCAATCGGCAAGGTATCTCCAATGCCTGCGTCGCTATCACAGTCGGAATGTCCATCGCTGTGCCTTTTTGGTCGGGGATCTCGTCTTGAGAAATATGCAAACCACCAAAGACAGGCATAAACTATCCCTCCTGTGCGAAGGGCCATTCATTATCGCTGAGGTTACTCGGCCAGGCACCTACCGACTGAAGACCAAAGACGGTGCCCTAGTCAGCAACTCATGGAATATAGAACAACTACGTCCTTTCTATACCTGAGTTTTGTACTTTCCCATATCCATATGTATAAAGTTTTTTCTCTGACTCACTACATCGCTTGTCCCAATAGAGTAGTGAGTCAGGGGTTGCATGTATTATGTTTGCTTTGTCAACAACATACGAGTTTGTTTCATCTAAGTTATGAAGTTTTACAATGACTATGTTTTGTTTGCCCGAGTATAGCTTTTTTAGGTGAACGATTTTATTAAGTTACCATTGATCGACTTGGCATAGACTATATAGCCGGGTAAAGCTAATGATAACTTAGAAGAACAAAGAACTTGGTGGCATTGTACATATCTTTACATGAGTCCTTACAAAAGCTTTATATATACCGACTGCATGATGGTTTGTTCTTACATGCCCAGGTCCTTTGTGATCGCTTCCGTAGTCGGCCTCGCCTAGGTAATCAGCTCCAGTGCTTCCTCAGGCGTTGTCTCTTCAACAAACCCCTCGCCAATGGCCTCAAGGTCTACCCTAGGGTAGATTGACTTGGTCATGGCTAGGGTTTGGGCCACGCTAATAGCCACGTGCTCATCTGAGTACTTTTTCAAGATACTCGAGGCTTGGCTGAGACGTGCATGCACCTGGGAGATTGTATTGGAGCTGGTCCTGACGTAGTGAGGATCCATAACGTCAAGGAGCCCTTTCACGGATTCGGCAAGAATCTCCTGTGACTCCTTGACAACCTTAATTTCTGTTGCAAAGGCCTAAAATTGGGTTTGGGTATTGGCTCTCAAAGCCGCTCAGGTTCATTGACAAATATGCTTGTCAGCCAAAATTGCAGTCAGAGTAACGAGAGGATTGGTTAGGGCTATTGTCAGGGAGAAGGCCTACTTTCGTAGTCGGCCTCTACTTTGGCTTTGGCCTCCTCCAGTTTAGTTTTATCCTTTTTAACCTTCTTCAGGTCAAGTCCTTGTTGTCCTTTTTCCTCTGTCTTGGTCTTCAACTTGGGTTCGAGGGCTGTACATCAGAATAGTCAAGAACTCGAGATTACAGTCAAGACTTAACTGGGTAGTCGGGAAACAACAAGGCTGGAGAAGTGCACTCAGGATTTATTCAGGAAGACAAATACAGGAGGCTTACTTCTGATTTTCTTGGCTAGAGCCCAATTTTCATCCCTGAGCTGGTCAACTGCTCCCTTCAACCACGTCTCCCTCTTCTGACTAGACCGTTCCAGGTTGGCCTTCTCGGCCTGGAGTTGGCCCAACCGTTGGAGCTGGGGGCCAAGCTGGGTCAGGACTTTGTTCACCTTCTCTGAGCGGTCGACTATCTTTTGCTTAGAGCAAAAATAGAGCAAAACAGAGTCAAGAGGCAGAGAACCAAAGCAAGGAAGATTTTCAAGAACTCAATATGGTGCAAGTCATACTTGGACTCCCCGGGACGCGGCAATCGCAGCACGAAGAAGGACTTCGCGCTGTCTCTCCGTCACCTCCTCATCATGCTGGTAGCTTTCCGTGACTCCCTCGGGGGTTACCCAGTGGATTGTCCTTGTAAACCTGTGAGGAGGGGCTTCAAGCCTGGGGAGATCCTCTTCTGAAGACGTCAACGACGACACAAATAGTGACGAGGTCCTAGGTCCTAGCTTAGCCACTACTGGGGCTTCGAGGACTCGCTCGAGGGCTAGAGTAATAGCTTCACCGCTTGCCCCTTCGTTAGCCAGCACTAGTGGTCCTGCTATCGGGATGGCTTCAGTTTTTGTAACTGAGGCAGTTGCCAGCTCAACAGATGATCTTGTTGGTGTTGGCTCAGCTAGGGCTGGCTCAGCAACAGGGGCAGTCAGTGTAGTCTTTTTCAGATCTATGTCAACTCGCCTCCTACACGATGAGCCAAGTATCAAGACATTATCACACTAATCAAGACGTTCAGAAGAATCAAGACTGCTTACCTCTTGGAGGACTTGAACTTCCATGAGGGGGCTCCAGATGTCGGCAGTGGGGAGCTACTAGCTGTTGGGCTTGTTGGCACCGTAGTCGGCGGTGGCATCTTGCTCTTGGTCGGCCCAGTCTCCGGAACGGCCGACTAGGGCACCGAGTGGCTCGGTGGCGCCGCCGTTTTGCTCAACATTGCTGATCTCGTACTCAGCGGCACTAGCCTTGGGCTTGATGTTGCTGAGCCAGGTGCTGGTCTTGGGCTTGGAGGCGATGGCCTTGGGCTTGGCGGCCTGGGGGCTATGCTGGTGGTATCTTTTATCTTCAAGCTCCCAGCTGCGGCACTCAGCCTGCTAGCTTTCTTCTTGCCCGGGTCTTCGACAGGTTTTTTCCCAGCACTCTTGGAGCTAGGCTGGGCAGCCGAAGGACTCAATGGCCTCTTCTTCGACTTAGCGGCCGACAAAGTTTGGGAGTCTTCATCAAACTCCTCACATTCCTACAAGAGATTTGACAACATATACCATACGTTACAGAGCAATTCCAGATGTGCATCTACAAACATTCACCATAGATGGACATCAAGTCAACAATAGCAGGCACTTCAACATTACCTTTGGACGAGGCCTTTTCTGGCTGTAAGCCGTGGTGGCTCTCTCGGCATCTTCGGTTTCAACCACCCCGCTGGCAAAATAGCTGAGCATAATGTCGGTCACCTTATGCTTATCGGTCAAATCTGGGTATTCTCGGCTGGGATCATTTTTCCCCTAGTAATCCCAGCCGAAGTGGCTTCTTAGCTTCAATGGTCTGATATGCCGGGACAGGAAACATCTGGCCACCCAGGGACCAGTCAATCCAGAGCTTTTTAGCTTGTAAATCTTATGAATCAATTGATATACTTGCGCCATCTCCTTGATGTTTGGCACTGATGACCAATTGGGTGAGACCACTGGGGACAAGCCAGTAAACGGAGGCAGAGAAGGCTCAAGATCAGAGCAATAGAACCACTCTCTATGCCAGCCTTTGAGGGAGGTTTTCAGAGGGACATGGAGATAAATCCTATAAATCCTATTTATCTCATTCCTTAGCTAAAGGCCGGCTCCCCCTATCACCTGGACCTTGTTTTTGGAGGGCTGGGGTTTGATGTCGAACAGATATCTAAACAGATTGAAATGGGGCTCCACACCCAGAAAGCATTCACATAGAGTTGCAAAGATTAAGATTTGCAAGATGGAGTTGGGATTTAGATTCACCAACTCCAGCCCATAGAAGGAAAGAAGTTAGCGCAAAAAATCCGAAGAAAGGAAGAGACAGACCCCGATCAAAGAAAGAGGCGAAGACTATAGTCTCACCAGATTGGGGCACCGGGATCGATTCCCCCTCAGCCGGATGCCAATGGATGACTTCACAGCTCTGCAATCTTAGCTGTCTCTCCAGATACTTCAGCTTAGTCGACACGCAATCCGAAGTCGGCCAAGACTCATCAGTCACCTCCGGGATTTCTGACGCTCTCGGCATAGCTCATGGCAAGGAAATTTAGGGGAAATGCGATTGAGGACTTGGAATCGACGCGGAGGAGCAGGATCGCCTGAATTTCGAGTGGGAAGCACTAGCGATGGCGAACCCTAGCGAGGTGAGGTGCGAATTTTGGCACGAAAGCTGGAAGACGAAACGATTGGTGGATTGGAGAAGATGAGGGAATCTTTTCTCTCTCTCCCCACCTTTATAGAGCATGTATTGATAAATGGGCTTGGGCCTGCAAATTCGGTACTAGGCCACCAAGATATGAGTTTCTGCAGTAGCACGCTCAATATGGGCCGCTCGCTGGCTGTGTTAAAACCACAGTGCTGGTGCTACCTACAGGAACTGATTGGGTAATAAGATATGCTTCATGAAGGCCTAAGTACGGAACACATGTGTTCGGGTATCTGTATTATCCACCAGGTATTGAGGACATATCCTTATAAGGGTCACAAGCTAGTCTCCATTAAAATTGGAGATGCAGGTATCTCTCAAGTACACCTGACCACATATTGGATTGAAATCCATAAAGTGGTACTCGGCTTACAAGCTTAGCCAACAATTGCCATGGGCAAATATTTTTCTAGCCGACATGACGCTGAAGAGTCTAACTTCCGAGTGGTATACTACTTGGGAAAGACTATAAATAATTTTCTCAGCTGACATGAAGTTGAAGAGTCTAATTTTCGAGTGACATACTACTCGGGAAAGGCTATAAAATATTTTCGGCTGATATGATGCTGAAGAGTCTCATATACCAGTAGTATACTACTCGGAAAAGACTACAAGGTTAAAGATCTTTGACTTTATGTTTAATTGTTTCACAATTAAGCACAAAGTCGGGGGCTACACCTATTAGGTGCGCCTATTCGGCGCACACTATTTATTCTTCTACATGGAGCCCTTCATACCCTTGCTGCCAGCTAACATGAAGCAGGACTCGGGAAGAAGAAGCACTCGGACAAAGAGTACTTGGGGGCAATGCACTCAGGCAATCTTCACCATGGAGGGTGAGCACTAGGCATCAACTATGACTCAACTATGAAGGTCTCAGGGGCTGCTGTGGAGGCCATGGGCCCCGGGTACCTCATGACAAGCATATGGGCCACTCAGACAGAGGATGGGCCTAGCCTTGTAATTAGAGATATGATAAAGCTTGATAGACTTAGCCTTGTACGATAAGGAATATACAGTCCTAGTTAGACAGGTTATATCTCTAAGAGGAGATCCTTGGCCGTAGTCCAGCTGGGACTCCTACTTTGAAACCCTATCCCCCAATATATAAGAGGAGGCAGCGCGCCCCCTGAGGGCAAAAAAGAAGACATCGCAGGTTCATCAGAACCGTCGTCATACATCCTCAAAGGAATACACCACAACTGGACATAGGGTATTACCTTACATCGAGGGCCTAAACTAGTATAAACTCCCCGTGTTCCTTTGCAGTCCACCGAGTTTCGATCCGACGAGTAGCCCTATATTCATATTGCTGGTGTAAAACATTGACAAATGGCCATGCGGCGCGTGGACGAGCGGGTGGCCGCGGGGTGGTGTGAGTGGCTGACGAGTGGGGCCAGCGGGGAGGCTATCTGGTGGGCGCATGTGAAGACAGTAGGGCATCGGCTGTCAGCGTGTGGGGTGGGGGCTGGGGTTGTGGGCCGCAGGCCTAGCATGCGCGTAAGGCCACAGTGTTGGCTAGTCCTTCTGGGGAAGCAGGACGGCCTGGCTTGCCTAGGCCATCTCGGCCCACTAGGAAGCAGGGGTGTGTGGGCACGATGTGGCGGCCCGCTAGCCTTCTGGGCTGGTTGGTCCGAGAGGAACGGAAGGAGGGAAGATGGACAATGGGCTGGCTAGAGGGTGGAGCCCATGGAGGGGATTTTGTGGATGTGGTCTAGCATTTTCGGTGAAATTAGACAGGTGATTTTATATTTTTAATTTGAGAGATTTGAATTTGGATTCACATAGAGGTTGACTTTGATCCTCCTCAGAAATTTACGAATTCAAATAGGAAAGCTTTGTTTATTTAGAGAATCAATTTACTTGTAAGTTCAAAATTTATTGATTAGTTTTTAGTGAACACTTTCCATTATTTGCGAATCTTGTCGAGGTGGTTTCATGGCAATTCTAGAGAGTACAATTTACCCTCTAGTTTGAGGTGGTGTTTGCTTTCTTATTCTGATTAGTCGAGCTTTTGATATTCTGTTTGATTAGGGTTCTTTGATTTTTATTAAAAGCCTTGTTAAGGTAATGTGCGTAGTTTGGAAATGAATTTAGCATTTTAATCCTCACATTTCATTTATGGATTGAAGGTTGTTCCCTCTTATTATTCAAGAGACGAGGTTAGGAGAGTGAACGAGTATTTAATTTCCTTTTCTTGTATCGGTTTAAAAATTATTGTAGTTATCAAGTTAAACCTAACAATTGGTATTGGTCTGTTGGTCACTTTATCTGCATCGTATTTTATTAGATCACAAACGTAGCAACCAAAGACGTGAAGCAAAAAGTTTTAAAAAGTTTGAAATTTTACTTATTTTTCTTAGCCAAATTGTTAGGGTGTTACAAGTTTATCCTAGTTCAGACCCTCAAGGTGAGGTAATACCCTACTTCCAGCTATTGTGTATTGCCTTCAAGGTTTCTCTAGCGAGATTGTGATGTCTTCTTCTGCCCCAGAGGACCCCTTGCCTCTCCTTATATATTGAGGAGACAAGGTTACATGGTAGAAATCCCAGCTGGACTCGACCATGAGATTTTCCTCTAGGAACACAGCGTAACCAGCTAGCACTATATCCCTTTCATTGTCGTGCAAGGTAACATAAGCTGAGTTCTACTATATCCCTAATTACATGATCAGGCCCACCCTCTATAGGAGTGACCATATTGCCTTCCATGAGATACTAGGGGCCCATGGCCTCCATAGTAGCCCCTGTCGATCCTTATAAGGACATATCCCCAATACCTATTAAATAATGCAGATACCTAAACACTTGTGTCCAGTAATTAGGCTTAACATGAAGCATATTTGATTATTTTAATCAGTTCCTGTCAAACAGCACCCAAATTGTGACTTTAACACAGATGGCTATTAGCCCAATAGGACATGCTATTTAGGAACTCATATCTTATGGCCCATTCCCAAGCAAGCCGGCCCAAGCCAGCCACCCAGCGCAGGCCTATAAATTCTAGGGAGAGAGAAAATTCTCCTTTCTTCCCTAAATCGCCAAAACTTTTCGCCTTCTAGATCCGCGCGTTAACGCCCTCGTGCTCTCCACTCTACGCTAGGTTTTCCACTCCACTTGAGCTCCCTTCCGCAGATCTGGAAAACTTCCAATCCATCGTTGATTCTTCCCTTTTAAACACTTTCTCCCCACATTCCTAGCTCTGAAGATGTCAAAATCCTCATCCGACGTTCCCCACGTCCCAGTGGGAACTTGGCCGGTGTCTACTCCATGCTCCTCCAAGCTAGCTCATCTAGAGAGGAACAAGTGCCTCCAGTAGAAGGAGCTCATCAACTGGCGCTCAGCCAAAGGTGAATCACTCCCCACTCCTGATTCCCACGAGATAATGGTTTTAGAGTCCTTTTTCAATAGGGGTTTCGCTCTTCCTACCTCCAATTTCTTCCGGGCTCTTCTAGATTTTTATCAGATTGAGCTTGTTCATGTCAACCCCAACTCCATTCTTCACATTTCTATTTTTCTAATTCTCTGTGAAGCCTTCTTGGGGATCGATCCCCACTTCAACCTTTTCCGATACTTCTTTCATATAAAGCCTTAGCCCTCCAAAGCCAACCCACAGGTCATAGGGGGAGCTAGGCTACAGCTTCGCATGGAGATGAAGAAGGTTTATCTTCATGTCCCCCTCAAGACCTCTCTGAAAGAGTGGCACCAGGAGTGGTTTTATTGCACTAATCCAGAGCCCTCCTTGCCATCCTTTGTTGGGAATCCTCCTAAGATGTTGGGGTGCTGATCGGCCCTCCTTACAGGTGTGGCAGCTGGTGGAGAAGATCAAAATCTTAAAGAAGAACTAGCTGACAAGACCTTGGGTCGCCCGGACATTTCTGAATTGGCCCATCCAGCCCTTGAAGGCGAGGATCCACCCTAGGTACGAATACTGGGGAAAAATGATCCAACCCGGGAGTATGCAATTGGGTCAACCGGGATGTGGTGACAAACAATCTGCTTCGCTATTTTGTAAATGGTGTCGTAGAAACTCTGGATGCCGACAAGTGCCCCAAGCCCTACTGTTTGAGTAGGCCCAAGCCAAAGGTAAACTTCTAACATCTAGCTCCCACAATGCTTGCCTGTGATGATTGACATGAATCCAGTTTGAATGGAATTGTCTTCATATGCAATATTTGCAGGAGGATGCTGACTTTGTGTCAAACCCTCCCGGCCAGCTGACTGGGGGGGGGGGGGGTCAAGGAAACGGCTAGCTAGCCCATCGGCTGAACAACCCAGCTCTAAGCGAGCTGGGAAGCAACCTGTACAGGACCAGGCCAAGCCTAAAAAAGCACACCGACTAAGGCGTCAAGCGGTCCTAAAATCAGGGACGTCGATGGTGCAGCTCTAGCGCCAGCCACATCTGCAGCTGCTGCACCTGCCAAACCACTAACCCTGTCGGCCACACCGAGTGCAGAGCTGACTGGCCCAAGTACTGCACCACTCGACGCCGCACCTCAAGGGCCATCGTCGAGCAGCACCACCCCTCAGAGTAAGCCTTCGGGCTCATCACCAACTACCTCCCCTCTAACACACAGGGGTGGAGGTTTAAAACTTCCAAGAGGCATGAGATCTTCAGTCATCCAATATCCTGAAGTGTGTTGCAATGTCTTGATTGCTGAATAATTATGCAGAAAGCCAAGTGTGGAGGCCATGGGCCCTGGGTACCTCACGAGAAGTTTTCTGGCCATTCGGACAGAGGATAGGCCCAATCCTGTAATTAGGGATATAATAGGACTCGGTAGATATTACCTTGTACGGTAAGAAAAGGGATATAGTCCTATTCGGGTACGTTGTATTCCTAGAAAGAGATCCCTTGGTCAAGTCCGACTGGGATTCCTACCTTGTAACCCTGCCTCCTCGGTATATAAGGGGAGGCGAGGAGCCCCCCGGGGCAAAGAACAACAGAGAACAAAATCTCATCAGAGAAACCTCAAAGGCAATACACAACAGCAGGAAGTAGGGTATTACCTCACCTCGAGGGCCTGAACCAAGATAAATTGTTTCATGTTCCTTTGCAGTCCATCAAGTTTAGGTCTCACGAGTAACCCCATATTATTATTGCTGATACAAAACTGTTGACACCGAAAATCACCGGTAGCGTTGAGAACGAGCCAATGATCTGGTTCGGTGCACTAGACACGCGAAGGCCTAGGAGATCTGCTTAGCTCCAGTGCAGGTCCTAAATTTGACGTTTGTAGGCATGCTAGTCAATTTGACCCCGCAATTGATAAGGAGATAGAAAATATTAGATCAATGAACCAATCGGCCGATACAGACTCCTTCCAGCCGATTGCCGATAGCACTTGTACATCAGCTAGAAAACTGATGATGATAAACAGATAATAAACCAGCCGATTGCCAATAGCACTTGTGTATCGGCTACAAATCTGATGATGATATAAGCAAATAATAAGCCAGCCGACTGCCGATAGAACATGTGCATCGGTTGGAAAGCCGATGATAGTGTAGATAATCAAAATAATAGACAATGCAGTCGGCTTTATCTAGTAAAAGATAACTTATCGGCTAGACACTCTGATAAAGCATCACATAAAAACCTATCGACTCAACAAGGATAAATTTATTATCACCAGTCTAGTAGGTCGGACCTAACCGATGCAGCACAAACTGATGATGATAAAAGAAACTCAATAAGCCGATAAATCCTATGCAATCGTGATGTGATATATCCACTTGGCCTAAGAGGTCAAACTTAACTGATGCAGCCGTAGATAGAATAGATACACCGTGGTAAGCCGACTATCGTAGATCAGCTAGAATATCGGACCTAACCGAGGAAGTCCTAGCCGATAAGGTAGTTGGGGTAACGAGACTTACCCTCTCGCAGGAGTTCGGACCTAACCGATGCAGCCCGGCTCGAGAAGCAAGAACCCGTCAAAAAGGGTGGCGATGTGCCGAAGTTGTATTGATCTGTGAGATAGTTTACATGGTCCCCAGGCATACGTATTTATACCCCGAGTTGATACAGTCCTAATCGGATACGAAACAGGAGTTTCCTAACTATAAAAGGAAAATTAACAAGCCTTGATTGGACGCGAGATCAGGTTTTCCTAAAAATCATTAAAGCTACCTAATTTATAGGTAAACTAATTAACTGTCATGCTGTGGTCTTCACGATTCCTTCCTGAATTCGGTTTCTTCTGGATTAACTTCTATCGGCTGATATAGCCTCTTTCCTTAACCGAACATGATAACGAACCGTACTAAATTTTGGTGTTAACAAAAACATTGACAGTTGGTGTGCTAGGTAGGAGCTTTGGTGAGATCATCTTTGACAAGCCTGATGGATTCAACCACCGGAGTCGACGGCGTCAAGTTCTTCCCCAGGCAAACGATTAGCTTCGGGAGCCTCGACTTCATCCCTGACAAGTTTGGTGACCTCACCTTGTCCAACTCAGACTCGATCTGATCGACTAGAAATCAAGCCGACATACTGCGGTGATCCCCAAGATGCCCGAGTCCAGGGACAACTCTTTCTTGCAGTGTTTGACTCGGACTCAGCCTCGAGCCGATCGAGTTCAGGCTAAGAAAGGAGGAGATCATCAACCTCCTGTTCGGACTAGGCAATGCCGTGGATAACTTCAATCAACATCTAATGCAGCAGGCCCGATCCCTTGGAGTTCAACTTGGATACGACCCAGATCCACTCAAGATTGGATCTAGGGAGGTTGGAGTCATAATTACCCCCCTCAACTACTCTGATTCTGACTCCCAGTTGGACGACAATTTGGCAAGATTTTCTACACCACGCCAAATCTTCATGGCGTCCAAGGGCTCAACTCCCACTCAAGACGCACGCCGACTACGCGATCAGCAAGAGGAGGAGGCTCACCGACTGCATGAACAACAGGAGGAAGAAGCAAGATGTCTACAAGCTAAGCGCAACACACACAATGACAATCTACGTAAGGCTAGGCGCACTGCTCAACAGGAGATCCTCCAAACCCGAGTTGGCGACCATGACGTCTTCGTGACCCCACAACAGAACGTCATGGCCGTTGCCACCTTACTGGACATTTTGTAGTTCAGGCCTAATCACTAGGCCACCCTGACGATTGCAAAGATCAAGGCCATGATTACTGCTGCAGCATGCCAACAGTGGCAACAGTCGGGAGACACACTTATACCATCCAACAGGATGGCTTCTTATACGGCAATCTCATCTTCCTCAGCACGACGCCGGGCGACTGGCTCTAGTCAACCACACTCGGAATCACGCCATATGTCACTCGACAATCAAAACAAGGGCCAACGGCGGCAACAACAGGATAGCCTCCGAGATAACCGTGACGCCCGGGGTCGACTATGGCATGATCTCTGGCAAGACATCAATGCTCGATGACGAGAACATGAGGAAGACGAGCACCACCGACTAGAGGATGAAAACAAGCGCTTTGGCCTCCACCATGAGCAGTTTCATCGCCACAGCCGGAGTCGGAGCCCTCACCTGGACGACGGAGTACTAGCATTCAACTACAACAAGTTGACTGGAATTTAAAAATACGATGGGAAGACCAATCCTGAGCCCTAGCTCAAAGTTTACACTCTGGCGATCCGTGCAGCCGAAGGCGACCACAAAGCCATGGCTAACTACCTCCCAGTTGCCCTAGCCGACTTGGCGAGGATATGGCTAACAGGACTTCCTAGGCGGTCAATTGGCTCCTGGGAGAACTCCAAGAACGCTTCATTGCAAATTTCCATGGAACATATGAGAGGCCTTGTTCTGAGTACGACTTATATCAATGCCATCAAAGGAAGAATGAGTCTCTACGCGATTTCATCAAGAGATTTTCTAAGAAGAGGAACTCGATCCCAAAGATCAAAAATGAGGTCGTCATCACCGCCTTCCGCAAGGGAGTTAAGGACACCCCGTTCATCGCGAAGTTCACTCGGAAGCCTCCAAGCTCTGTCAAGGCTCTATTCGACATGGCCAGCAAATACGCCGACTCGGCCGATGCTGTTGCCGAGGCCCTAGAAGTTAAGAGGGAGCCCCGATAGAAGGAGAAGAAAGACGCAGACGACATAGCCACAACTAAGTCTGGCAACCGGAAGCGCAAGTCGGACAACGTCATGGCAGCTATGGAGCGCAGTCAGCCACGACCCTCAAGGATGGACGACTACTAGAAAGTCACGAACGGGCCATGCCCTTTCCACCCAAAGGGGAAGCACGCAGCTAAGGACTGCTTCATGCTTAAGAAGTTTGCTTCCGAGCAGATATCGACGTCTGGTGACAATAAGAACAAGGACAAGCCAGACTCGGGCCCAGCCGATGACTACCAAGATCCCCAGGCTGAGCTCAACCACATCTTTGGAGGGATGTCTGCATACGAGTCCAAAAGGAAACAAAAGCTAACAGCTCGAGAAGTCAACTCGGTCTCAACGAATGCCCACCAATACCTACGATGGTCAGAAACAACTATCATCATCGACCGTGCAGATCACCCCGACTGTGTCAATCACCTAGGGCAGTATCCACTCGTCCTGGACCTGGTCATCAGGAGTATCAAGCTGAAGAAAGTTTTCATCGATGGAGGAAGCGCTCTCAACATATTGTTCACCAAGACACTTGTGGGAGCCATGGGCCCCGGGTACCTCACTACAAGCACATGGGCCACTCGGATAGAGGATGGGCCAGATCATGTAATTAGAGATAAGATAGCACCCGGCAGGCTGTACCTTGTACAATAAGGAAACATAGCCTTAGTCGGATAGGATTCTATCTCTAATAAGGAAATCCCTTGGTCATATCCGACTGGGATCCTTACCATGTACCCCTGTCCCCTAGTATATAAAGGGAGGCAGGGCGCCCTATGAGGGCAACCCGAGATCATAGATCACAAATCCACCTCAGAGGAATAACACCTCAACTGGACGTAGGGTATTACCTCACCTTGAGGGCCTGAACCAGTATAATTCCCTCGTGTTCCTCTGCAATCCACCGAATTCCAGTTCGCCAAGTACCCCCATAGTATTATTGCCGGTGCAAAGCATCGACAGTTGGCGCGCCAGGTAGGGGCCCGGCGAGTTCTTCATCAACAGATTCGATGGATCCCATCAACGGAGTCAGGAGCAACAAGTTCTCCAACGGAGACACCATCACCTTCGGGAGCCTTGATTTCGTCGCCGATCAACTCGGCAACCTTTCTTTGGCTGAGGCAGATCCGATCTCGCCAGCCGAAGAGCCAGCCGGCGTTGCGCCAGTCGGCCCCAGGGACGTCACCATCTCTTTCGACGATCTACTACGACAGTCCCTCACGTCGCCGGACATCGGGACAACTCTCTCCCTCGGCGTCCGACTCGCGCTAGGCCTTGAGCCAGCACGGGTTAGGTCAAGAGGGGGAGAGATCGTCAATCTCCCGTACAGATTCGGCGACGCTGTGCATCCACAACCCGCGCAGCAGACCCGACCTCCAGCGATTCAGTTCGGACACGGTCATGAACCGTTTCAGATTGGATCTAGGGAGGTCGGAGTCGTCCTAACTCCGATAAACTACTCGGAGTCCGACACCAAGTCGGATGGTGGTTCGAGCATCAACTCGGACTCCACCTTGGCAAGCTTCCTCCTCCCCCGCGAGATCTTCATGGCTTCAACACCACCTTCCGAGGTGCGCCGACTGCAAGAGGAGCAGCATGAGGAGGCGCTCCGAGTGCAACAAGAGGAGGCCAACCGACAAGCTCGCAATGACGGGCTTCGACAAGCTGGGCGAGCCGCCCAGCAGCAGATCCTCCGAACCAAAGTCGGCGACCACGATGTCTTCGTCACGCCACAACAGAACGTCGTGGCCGCCGCAACTCTGCTGGACACGCTCCAGTTTGGGCCGGACCATCAGGCCACACCAACCATCGCCAAGATCAAGGCGATGATTACTGCTGCCGCCTGCCAGCAGCAAGAACAGTCAGGCAACACTCACGTACCGACCCGTCGAACGGGCTCTCCAGCGGCGGATCATCTGCATCAGCATGACGACGGGCAGCCGGCTCCACCCGGCAGCATGAAGAATCCGCCAAACAACACTCGGCAATACCAACTACGACAACCGGCGGCGTCACCAATACGACCGCCGACACGATCAAGACCTCCGATCGCGGTTACAAACGCGATCTTCGCCACACTATAAATGCCCGGCGCGAAGAGCGCGAAGAGGATGAACGCCGCGACTGGAGGACGAACACGAGCGCTTCGGTCTCCCACTACGAGCGAACTACACGCCAAAACCGAAGCCCGAGTCCTCACGATAATGAAGGCATCCCAGCCTTTAACTCGGAGTTACAGGACGTCCGATGGCCAGTCGGCTTTAAGCCTACCGGGATTGAAAAGTACGACGGCAAGACCAACCCAGAGTCCTGGCTCACGTTTACGTTAGCAGTTCAAGCTGCTGGGGGCGACAGCAGAGCCATGGCTAACTACCTCCCAGTCGCGTTATCGACTCGGCGAGACATGGCTGACAGGCTCCATCCCAAGGCGGCTCGATCGGTTCCTGGGACAGCTCAGGGAGCGATTCATCGCAAACTTCCAGGGGGGGGGAAAAAAAAAAAGAAAAGGGGGGGCACCTAGAGAGACCGGCTTCCGAGCACGACCTCACTGCATCAGAAAAGAACGAGTCTCTACGGGAATTCATCAAAAGGTTTTTCGAGAAGCGCACGATCAAATCCCAAACATCAAGACGAGGTCGTCATCGGCCGCGAAAGGGAGTAAAGACGCCGGCATCGGAAGTTCACTCGAAAGCACCTTCCACCCGTCGTGACTCTCTCGCATGGCCAACAGTACGCCGACTCAGCTGAAGCGTCGCAGAGGCTTCGACGAGAGAAGGAGCCGACAAAAGACAACAGGGCAAAAGCGACAACGAGCAGCCCAGAACAAGTCTGGGGCCGCAAGCGGAAGTCGGACAAACGAGGTGGCTAAACATGGAGCGAGTCGGTCACGGCCCCAGGGAACACGACTACCAGAAAGTCATGAGCGGGCCCTTGCCTTTCACCCAAGGGCGGCACCAGCCAAAGCTGCACTGCTCAAGAAGTTTGCCCCGAGCAGGCTCATCATTGCGTCGGGACAAGGACAAGGACAAGCCAGATCGGGTCGTGACGTTTAGACCCCCAAGCGAACTCAACACATCTTGGGGGCCACTCGGCGTACGAATCCAAGCGCACAAACAGAAGCTATCAGCGCGGACATTAACGCGGTTCAAACGGATGCCCAATACTTGCGCTGGTCAGAGATGGCTATCACTTCAACCCGGGCGGACACCACCAGATCGGGTTTCCCACCGGGACGAATATTTGTCTACTGGATGGTCGCAAAAATATTAGGCTGAAGAAAACCTCATCGACGGAGGCAGTGCGCGTCAAATTCCTGTTCGCCAAGACTTTGGACGAGATGAGAATTCTCGTTCAAACTACGGCGAGCACCGCGCCTTCCATGGGATATCCCGGCTTGTCATAACCCCACTCGGGTAGATAACTTGCGGTGCACCTTCGGCACGCGGGACAACTTCGCACGGAAAACTCTCTTCGAGGTAGCGACTTCGAGACCGGTATACGCGATACTCGGTCGACGCCCTCTCGCAAGTTCATGGCGATTCCGCACTACACTTTGGTGCTGAAGATGCCGGTCCAGCGTGAGTTCTTTCTCCCTCCCAGCGGACGCTAAGCAGCAGGCTTCTGCGACAAGGAAGCTGAGCTGGGCTCAACAAACAAAGAATAGGTGTTGTTTCAGTCGGGCCGACAGCATTGACAGATTTCGGCAAGCCCGCTACATCTGAAGTCGATCAAGATCCAGTTCCGGCGAAAAAAAGCAGCGAACGTGGAGAATTTCAGCAGACTCTGACACGAAGAGATCCCTGGACCCTTCGACCCCTCCAAGACTGCCTTAGCGGATACCCCGGACTCGACCCCAAATAGGAGACGCGCTGTCACATTCCTCCAACCAAAAAAGATATCTTCGCGTGGAAACCGTCCGAAAAGAACATGCCGGGCGTACGAGGGAGGTGATCGAGCACGCCTAAGCGTAAAGCCAGACGCAAGCCGGTCAACAACGGCTGCGGCGCTTCGCTCAAGACGCGAAGGATGCTATCCTGGAGGAATCACCAAAGCTCCTCGCAGCGGCTTCATCAATGGAAGTCTACACCTCGGACTGGCTGGCCAACCCAGTCCTGGTCCGGAAGAAAAAGGTAAATGGCGCATGTGCGTCGACTACACGACCTCAACAAAGCGTGCCCAAGGACCCATTTGGTCTTCCGCAGGATAAGATCAGGTGGTCGACTTCCACGGCGGGGTGCGACCTACTCAGTTTTCTCGATTGTTATTCGGATAGTCATCAAATTAGCTGAAGGAACAAGACTGTTTAAGACATCTTTCATCACGCCGTTTGGAGCGTATTGCTATATCACAATGCGTTCGGTTGAAACGCAGGCGCAACCTACAAAGGGTATTAGCGGTGTCTGCACACTCAGATCGGGGCGCAACGTGGAAGCTACGTCGCGATTGGTGATCAGTTAAATCGACAGACCTCATTGACGCTTGGAAGAAACCTTACAAATTCGAGATTCAAGATGAAGTTGAACACCGGACAAGTGCACCTTCGGGTCAGTCTGGGAAGTTATTCGTTCAGCGGGCTCAGCGCAGGCGGATCCGAGGCTAACCGGAGAAAGTCACGCTAAGACATGGGCCCGACAACTCAAAGACATCGAGCTGAAGGTTGCATGGCGGACTCAGTCGGTTTAATCTCTCGACTGGGCGAGGGGATGCTTTTCAAGCTCCTCAAAAAAAAGCGGACACCATTTCAGTGAACCGGAAGCCGCAGAAGTTTCGAAGACTTCAAGAATCTCAATACCCGTGCTAAGGTCACCTGCTAGGAACATTGCTTTACTTGGCGGACCAACACAGGTAGTCAGCACGGTGCTGGAGTGGCGCGATCCGACGGGTCATCTTCAAAAAATACAACAGGCAAATTAACTTTGTCAGCTGAGTTTGCGTCCAAAAGTACCCGCAAGGTCAGAAGACTGCTATACAAATAAGTATCAATTCAATCGGAAAGCTGGTGAATCTACTTTCAGCAATCAAGTCACTTGGTGGTCATGCTTTTCACTGGGGATGTCCTTCCTATTTCGGCTAGGCGACGCGGAATCGTAAACTGGGAACATCGAGTCTGAATGGCTTTTGAATCACTTTTCAGCAGGTACAGTATCCAAATTAAGTCTTAGCCGATCGTGGCCGAGCTGGACAGAGTTCATCAACACATACTAAAGCTAGAGTATGGACATGACTTGCGGTTCTTACGGATCGGCGGTGGGGGCCGGTGTTAGCTGACATCAACCTCCAATGGCGAAAAAGTGAAGGTACGTACTAAAATCCACTCAGGCTTATCCACAACAGTTGCCGAGTAGGGCTCTGTTCAGGGTCTCTGCATCGATATCACTGGCATACGTCGAATGTTGTCTATGACGCGGAGCTCCAACTGTGGGTTCAACCAAGTCATGGAACGCACTGGACATGTTCGACGACAAATGGGCATACTGTCAGGATGTCGCAGTTGGAAAAAGTTCGACGGGCTGGTCACACTACGTCTGCGTTCAATCCGGCGGCCGACGAGCGTGAAACGTGGGATCAAGGAGAAGACGTCGCGGATTTCGTCGAGCAACTTATGGAGCCATCAGTCAAGAAGAAACGGAAAAGAGCAGTCGGGAGGCGGCTCGAACGCGAGGCTAAACTATACTAAAGTAGAATGGGGGGGTCTGTTCTCTCAATTTCGTGGATCGATGAACTCCCAGAAGATGCAATCAATGGACGCAATCAGCGTGCAGCAAAAGTTCCTGCGAGTCGGGAAGAACTGTAGAAGGTAGCGATCGTGTCCTCATGCGCTGTGTCAAGGGAAGGAAGCAGATCTGAATTATCCACTCGGCCATAGCTATGTGGCACACACGTGCGACCGTCAGGACGTTAGTGGAAAAGCTTCGGCAGGGATTCTTGGCCCTTCGCGTCACAATAGGCACGAACGGAAGAATCGTTGAAGTGAGAGGGTGCGTTCTTCGGGGCAGACATGACAATTTTACCGCAGGAATCAGACTATCCATCGTCTTGGCATCGCGTATGGGGCGCTGACATGGTCGGGCCATTCAAGAAAGCGCGAGGAGGGTTCACAATTGTATTTATTAATGTCAGTGGACTAAACTTACTAACAAGTGGATTGAGGTAAACTGTCGAACAATCACACAGGGCACGAGCAAGAGGATTCACTTGAGTTATATCTATCAACCGGTTTGGGGCCCTTAACCGATCATGATCAGGCTGGCTCAGTTAGCCAGGCTGTTGAGATTCTGCGAGGGAAAAACAAGAGCATAGGGGGGGGTCGACTTGCATGCAAGATCTGCTATGGGGCGTGTGTAGGCACCCGCGGAGCAAGGGCAGGTGTGAGCGAGCCAACGGCATGGTCTACAGATTGGCATACAAGGAGGATTAATCGCCGATACAACATAGGTGGGGTCGGATGGTACAGATATCGTTTATGGTTTAGAAAAGGTTAGTACGGGCAAGCAGGGCATCATTTCTTCGTGGTATACGGTACTGAGGCATGCTACAGACTGATTGATACCCAGTTGGGTATCATAATTTGCGAGTCGGGTTTCCGAGCGATATCAAAAGCACCTAGATCTGAATCGATTAGATAGTGAAGAGCAGAGACGCGAACAATTCAGTCGCAGATTTTCAGGCTGCGTCGCTACCCCAATCGCAATGTATGCGCGTTCTTGGTCAGGAAAGCTCGTTCTCAATCCGAAGATAAAGAAAGAGAGCACAAACTATCCCATACTGGAAGGGCCCGTGTCATGTATAAGCCGAGGTCAAGCGCAGGCGCTACGACTGATTCAGCAAGACCGGCGTTCGGACAGTCACAATATGGAGAATGATAGAACCAAGCTAACGCTCCTTTTCTATACTGAGTTTTCTTTTCCATGTGTAAGGTTTTTCTGGACTCACTAGCCGCTGTGACTTCTAGTCGAGTAGTGAGGTGGGGGTGCTTTCTATATGTGTTGTGTCAATAACATACAAGCTTTCTACAGTTGGTTATGGCTTGCACGATGATGCGTTGGCCGAGTTAGCATCTTCTCTGAACGATTTTTATAAGTTCTATCGAACTAACCTCGGTGCTGCTAATTGGTCGGGTAAAGCTAATGACCCGAATTAATAAGTTTGGGCAGACATATTCCCCCATGAATCGTATATGAAGCATATGTAAACGACTAGAAATATATTGCCTTTAAGACCGTTCGCGTAATCGTTAGCTAGTCGGTTCGCGTTGTGAGTACTCCAGCCGTTCCTCGGTGCGTGTCTCTCGGAAAATCCTCCCCGATGGCCAATGTCCTGGGGTAGATGGACTTGGTCATTGCTAGGGTCTGGGCCACAGCGGCGGAAACCGCGCCAGTACATTTTCAGGGCACTCGCGGTCTGAGCCCCATTTTTGAGGAATTCTGCTACAGCGGTCCCCATGAGCGGGGATCACAAGGTAAGGAGCCTTCACGGACCGCGAGGGCTCCCGTGATCGGATTGACTTATCTTCTACGTGTGAACCGGTACTGGGCGGACGTTGGCATCTCTGCCTGCGATCGGCAACACGGCAAGTTATGCTTGTCAGGATTCGGCTACACGCAACGCACGGGTGAATAATGTTTGGCTGAGATGCAGTCGAGTTGGGACTTACTTTCGTAGTCGGCCTCCCACCGGCGCCACGGTCTTTCCTTTCGGCTTCTCTTACGAGCTCGTGAGGTTTATCCAACTCGGAACTTTTCGTAAAGCTCGGTTGGCTTTTGTCAGGATTGGCCTTGATCTTTCAGCTCGGCTTGCTTCTTCGGCTCTCAGCTGCGACTCCTCTCACGTTCGGGTTGCACAAGATTAGCGAAGAGCTATCGGCAGTATGACACCAAGCAGCTGGAATAGACGTAATGGATGATTACACAAACGGTCCAGTGGGGAGATATCTCGACGGATTTACGTCTGATTCTCGCTAAGACCATGTCTAGCCTGAGCTGACAAGGCGGCTCTTAGCCAGGCTCCTACTCTGTGACGCGCCTCCTCTCGGCTTCATGCCCGAAGCTGTTGTAATTCGCGAGATGGGGCCGCATTGACTAGGCTCTCTGTCAATGCTCATTGCGTCGACGAGGTTTCTACTCAGGACGGAAACAGACAGAGTCACATCAAAGACAATAAGAAGATTGCTGGATGCTTCCCTACGAGAATCATAGGAACCGTTGGCCATTGTGCGCACGTAATCAGGCATGCTCGCGTCTCTCCTTGCGAACAATTTATAAGTTGGCTTCATAGTGGCCGTGGAGTGGATTCGGAGAAGGTGGGGCATACGCGTGGGGGAGTTCGATCCGGGCAAATGTGGGATTGCTAGTGGATGGCGGCTAAGGGAAGTGGCGGTGACGACAGCTGAGGCGACGGGTCCAGGCCGCTGCATCGGCTTCCCCTACAATGGGGACGGATCGGGGGATCGCCATGCTTCGCGCCGTTGGTGCCTCAGGGGGGGGCTAAATCTACGGCCAGCCTCTTGGCGACTGACGGAGCGGCCCTGTGTCCGGCACTCGGTTTCGCAACGGAGCTGGACGCAGCAGGTGTCTTGCTGCTGCTTGTCGGCTGGGGTGGAATTCATCAAGCGGGGCAGAATGGACCCTTTATGAGGTGATTATGCTCGCTTCTGCACAACGAGCAAGCATAAGACTGTTTTACATCGGACGATAAGAATGTCGAGGTCGCGCCGGTTGAAAACTTCGCTTCTGCTAGTGTGCGTCCGCGAAGCGTGGCTGGCGTTGCCCGGACGGTTCGCGACGGCGAGGATATCGCCGGAGTGGCCGTCTGGTACGGGTTGGTTCGGTTCTTCGCCAATCGGCCTCGTTGGTTGTTGGCGGCGTGTTGCTGGGCATGACAAGTAGAGCCCAAGCCAGTGCTCTTCAGCTGGGACTCGACCGCCGTAGGCGTTTGTGGCAGCGGGTGTCTTTATCTTCAGCTCGCTCACGGCACACGGGCTCACTGTCATGGCTCTAGCGATATAAAATTGGCTTTTTCCGTTCTTGGAGTCGGGTTGGGCTGAGGTTTGGCTTTTTCTTTTGACGCGAGCAGAAAGGGCGGAATCTCCATCATTCTATGCACTAAGCAGTCGACAAGATACCATCAGAAGGTTACATCGTCGTTCACGTCAGGGCGTTCACCACAGAAAAAAGTACAAGTTTTACCTTGTCCCGCGGCCGGATGCTTATGGCAGCAACTCGGAGGTTATCATCTTCGTGGGAACGACCCATTCTTGAGAAGGTAGGGAAAAGGTATCGGTTAATGCCCTTGTCGCTGTTCGTGCTCAAGGTGGGATCGTGCTGTACCTCTGAAGGGCTCAGCGAGATTTCTCTCTCAGCTTCAGGGTGGACCGCCTCGTCAGGCACGAGAGCACCAGGGCCCTAGTCAAGCGCCTGTTGAGGTTCAGTATTTCTTCGTTCAGTATGTGTGCCTGGCAGTTCTTCAAAGGTTGGCTCGAGACCAGTTGGCAAACCACGGAGGCCATACCAGAAATGGGGGCAAGGAGGAGCAGATTTGGCGCAGTAAACATCTTGTGCAGCCTTCAGAGCAGATTCAAGGGTAAAATGATATATGGTTTTTCTTCCATCACTCCTTCAGTTGAAAGACACAAGACCCATCACACTGATATTGATCTTGGAAGGTGGGGTTGACAGGGAAATATGTCGGAAGAGGATGAAATGGGGTCAACACCAGACAGCTGTCGAAAGGGAACCGATATGGAGATTGAAGAATGAGTTGGGATATTATAATGCCAACTCCAGCGCATAGAAATCAAGGATGCGGCGGAAAAGAAAAAAATCCAGACACGACGGAATTACACAAGCCCGATCAATAGAAGAGGCGAAGACTACCGTTTACCCAGGGAGCGGGTTTGGGGTAGGACTATCTCGCGACCGCCCCAACAGGCATCCTTTCTTGGCTGGTGCACTTAGTTGTCTCCCAGCCGTTCTCAGTTACCGAGCCTGCACTCGAGTCCGGAACCCACAGAATCCATGGCGCACCCGAGGAATTCGTACACCATTCGGAACAATGATAGGAGGCGTTGAGATTGGGGGGGAAGCAAGCTCGGCGCCGGGCTTGGAATACGACGAGAGAGATTGCAAATCGCCGAGTCGGTGGAGGAAACGGCTCGGCTGCTCTACCTAAAGTCCGGGCGGGAAAGGCGAAAAAGCTAGGCGCGCACGGTGGACAGATCGAGGCTCTCGCGTTGCTCTTGGCGGAAGACGATGGCACATCTTTTTTCTCTCTCCCATCCTTTTAATAGGTGAACTGATAGATGACTCACGCCCCACACAGTTGGTAATTGGGAACGACAGATCATGAAGTTCTACAGTACGATTTCACATGTGGGCCCGCCCGCCAGGCTGAGTTGAAATAATAGCGCTGGTGCTAATCACGAGAATCGATCGAGTAACAGACTATTGCTTACATGAGAGCTTACTGCTCAAATCAAATAATGTTGGGGTATTGATCTTATAGCCAGGTCTCGAGGATATATCTTTAAAGAGATCGACTAACTGGTCTTCATTAAAATTGGGGATGCAGGTTCATCTTCGAGTACCTAACATACGATAATGGATTATTCTCTCATAAGTGAGTATCTAACTCCCCGGCCGCCCTACGACCATGCTGGCTACAGTTGACCATGGCACAACATTATCACCGACTTGACGCTGGAAGAGTCTACTCTCTGAGTGGTGCACTGCATTGGGGAGAGACTATATAATTTATGATGTCGCTGCCTATGATGCCGGATGAGTCTAACTTCTGGGTGGGACGCCACTCGGCCGAAAGACCTCAAAAAGCACTCCTTCCCAAGCTGACATACTAGCTGAACGAGATCACACACTCGCACGTCCACTCCGCTATCGGCCCCAAAGACACTCATACCCACAACACATTCGACTGACATGAGTGAAGAAGTCTCTATAAGGTAAGGCCTCCCTAGTCGGAGCCAAGCTATGAATATCTATTCGGTTGACATGAATTACTCCTCAGTAGAACGGGTCTCATATAAGTAGTAATCTACTCGGGCAAAACTTCAGGTTAAAGGATCTTTGACTTACATAGGATTAATTGTCTGGTTCAAATTAAGAAAAGTCGGCAGGCTACACTAATAGGTCGCCTATTCCGGACGCACACTCATTCAAATTTATAGTTTGACATGAGGCCTTTTCATAAGCCCGTGCAGCTGACATGAAGCAGGATTCGGGAAGCGTGTACTTCGACAAAGAGTATCGGGAGCTTCGCACTCGGGTAACCTTACCCTGTGGGGAATGAGCACTCGGTCGTCAGCTGTGGACTCAACTATAGAGTGTCATCAGGGGATAATACGTGGGAGCATGGCCCGAGGTACCCTCACTACAAGCACATTGGGCTCGGATAGTGAGATGGGCAGGATCATGTAATTAGCAGATAAGATAGCAGCGCAGGTGTAACTTGTACATATAAGGAAACACTAGCCTTATTCGGGCCATGGATTCTATCTTATAAGGAAATTTGGGTAGATGCCGACTGGGATCCTTACATGGTAACCTGTCCCTAGTCATACTAAAGGGAGGACGGGGCCTAGAGGGAAGTCCGAGATAATAGATCACAAGATCACTAGAGGAATAACATCAACTGGACGTAGAGGTATTACCCTACTCCCTTGAGGGCTGTAGCAGTATATACATTCTCGTGCTATACTTGGAGAACCCATTCCGAATTCCGAGTTCGCAAAGTACCCCCCATAGTTATTTGCCACGGTGGCACCAAGCTATCGACACGAACTCGACAGATGAAATTTCACGATCCACTGCCACCACTGCGGCGAGTCAGGCGCATTTGTGGGGGGATCAACCACTCCCCGGGCCCCCACCCCCCTCTTCCACTCCATCGGAACAGATCACTCTGCTGCATGTACTTTTGGCACATGGGGATTTTGCACCCGAGAACATCTGCTTTGAGGTTGCCTCGACTTCGAGCCCAACGTTGCATCAAACCTAGGCAGGCCAGCGACTAGCAAAGTTATGCAGTGGCCCTCACTTAACATCACAGCTGGTGCTCAGTGTGCAAAACGAGCAGGAGAACTCTCCCTGCGTACGCGATGTCAAGCGCTTCAGCTTGTGCAGGGAGCTGGCAAGCTAGCCGAATCTCAAGAAGCAGCATATCGGAGTTGACACAATTTGCTATGCCACGACAATAGCAACGGAGGATGGAGCAAGTTTCTGAAGAAAAAAGTAGCAAAAGTTGGGACTTATCAGTGGATTCAAACAAAAGAAGATCCCTGGAGCCAATTCTACCCACTCAACCACATAAGACTGACGCTTCGGTCAAAAGCACCAACCGACCCAGAATAGCGGCAAGACAGTCGTCACTTTCTCCGGCGACGGGGATATATCTTGGAAACCTTTTGACATGCTGGTGTACAAAGGGGGTGAGCAAGCATTCCGTACGATATAACCGGATGCCAAATTCCAGTCAAGAATGTGAATAAACAGACCGCGATTGCACGAACCACGACGAAAAGATGCTCATTCGGCCGAGGGAGATTACAGCTCTAAGCTGGGTTCATTCAGAGAGGTCTACTACCCTACGGATTTGGACTGCAAACCTAAGTTCTCTAAGGTCCGAAGAAAATGGCTAAATGGCCCTCGTTGCGTCGATACACGACTTGAAACAAGGTGCCCAATGAGTCCATTTTGTTAACCCACCCGATAATGAGATCAGGTGGTTTGATTCAACAGAGGGTGTGAGTTACTCAGCTTTTCGAACTGTCTCCCCACGGGATACCTACCAACTAGCTTGATAGACAAGGAGGAATGCCTAAAGCTATATACTCCAATCCAGCCATTCTGGAGCATACTGCTATGTCACCTGCCCGTTAAAATCCAGGTGAAAAAACCCCAGTGAATGTATCAACATAGCTATCCCACACAGCGCATGTTTCACACTCAACTTCGGGCCATGTGGAGGCGTATTTGATGAGTGAGTAATACAAGACCAAAATCAAGGAAGACGTCATATCGCCGCTTAGATAAACTTTATAAGCCTTCGGGAGATTCAAGTGAAGTTGAACTGGAAAAGATAGCGTCTTCGGAGTACCTTCGGCAAATTACTTGGCTCTATATCACGAGGCATGAGGCTAATCCAGAGAAAGTATGCACATAAACTGACCTTGATTTAGGCTAGAAGGACGTCAAGAGTGACTGGCTGCATGGGGCACTCAGGATTTGTTTCCTGATTGGCGACGGGGCAAGCCATTAGTTTTCAAATATTGAAGAAAGTCGACAGTCCTTCAATGGACACCAGAACCAGAGCTTTCGAGACTTCAAGAAGTTCTCACATACACATGTTGGCATCAACTATGCCCGAAGAACATACTATCTGCTTATTGGCAGTAACTTCTTAGGTATTAGCGGTCTTGGTCTAGAGTGGCAAAGCCTAGGCACATCAAAGGGTTCGGGAGGTCCATTCGTGCAGCGAAGTCTAGTGACTCCAAGATAAGATATCCCAAGTCAGAAGTGCTATGGTTACTCAGTAATGTCTGGAAGTTGGTGCGTTATTTTTACGTCGATCAAGTCACATCGTACATCGTATCCATGGGGACGTCCTGCTCACGAGGCCACTGGAAATGCTAAATGGGCCCGCTCGGTGATGGTGGTGGGGCATGGGCCCGGGTACTCATCACAACTATGGGCCACTCGGAATGGGCTGGCCAAGACATGTATTAGAGATATAGTAGCATCGCAGGACTTTGCTTGTACAATGGGAATCCTCAGTCTAGTGACGTCAGATTGTATCTCTAGAGGTAGATCTTGGCGCGTGATCCGGCTAGATCCCTACGTTGTAGCTGTCCGTATATAAGGGGAAGGCGGGCGCCCTGAGGGCACGAGCTGATAGAAAGCAGACCAAAATCTCAAGGAATAAACCAAAATGGACTAGGGTATTCCTCACTCGAGGCCTGACGTATAAACCTCTCTATGTTCCTTTGCAATCCAAGTAAGTTTCATCGGAGGTAGCCATATCTATTACAAGGTGTAAAAATCGACAGAATGGGCGTGTTGACATTGTATTCTCATCTCGAACAGCAATCGTCATAGGCAACTGGCCTTCGGAGTCCGAAAGTTTGGGGGGACTGGAGGTTTAGACGGCTACACAACGGAAAGTAGAATAATGGATGATGTGCTTCGCGGTTTCTAACGGATCGTTGCAGCAGGGGTGCTGGCGTATCAGATTGGATCAGGGAGGTCGGAGTCATTCTTACTCCGATGAACTACTCGGACTCCGCTCCGTGGACAACGGTTCAAACACCAGTTGGTACTCCAGTCTCTGGCAGTCTCCTTATCCACGAGATCTTCATTGGCTTCGCCCCTCTCACCAGAGGTACGCCGATACAAGAGGAGCACAAGAGGAGGCGCGCGACTACGACAACACGAGGAGGGAGCCAACGCGAGGCTTGCAACGAGGGCTTGCAAGGCGTGGGCGACCGTCAGCACGATTCTCGACAAAAGTCGGGACCATCGACGCTTCGTCATGCCCAATAGAAAGTCATGGAACCGCACCCTTGTGGACGCGCAGCTCAGGCCGATCACCAGGCACCCCGCTATGCGCAAGAATCAAGGCGATGATGTTACCGCTGTGCCATGCCGCGAAGCAACAGAGTCGGCAGTGACATCTGCTAATCCCAGACCACCCGGTCGGAGAGTATTCCGGCGTAGGATCAAACTACGTCAGCAGACGCCGGGCTCGCCGGGGCATGATCTAGTCAGACGAGAATACCGCGCAACGCATTATCGGGACACAATAAAACAGATCCGGCGACCATAAGAATCGACCGCGGTTCACAGACTCCGGTCGGACTACCAGGCCTCCGCCAAATAACACCCAGATGCCGTGAATGGCGAAGAGACGAGCACACGCGAATGGAGGAGAGACGGAGGCGTTTCGGGTTTCAGCACTGAGCAGTTTAACCGCGTGTGAGAGCCAGAGCCTCACGAAGATGATGGATCAGTTTCACCAAAGCTACAGGACATTGATGCCGTCGGGCTTAGCTGGGGTGAGAATAACCGCCGGCAAAAACCAAACCGACCTAGCTCAACCGTATAAAACTGAGAATTCGAGCTGCGGGTGATGCCCATAAAGCCCATAGGTACCTAACTCCCGGCCGGCACCCATGGCTTGACTCAGCGAGGACAGTGGCTAATAGGCGCTACCTTTCCGAGGTGGTAGATCGGCTCTCCTAGGAGAATCAGGGCAGGTTCATCGTAATGTTCAGGGACTACGAGAGGGTCTTTACGAAATGACTTATCAATCTCAACTCACCAGAAAAGAAGAGTCTCTATGCGACTTTATAAGAGGTTCTTCGAGAAGACAATCACACAACCGCCCGCAGCCAACACTCCCGATACTAGATCATGACTGCCAGGCGCTCATCCGAACGCAACCCATTCCACAGGGAGTAATGGACACCCCGATCATATACGCAAGTTCCATCGTCAGCTCCAGACAGTCAAGGCTTTCTTTTATATGGCAAATAAATACG
>RYFJ01002354.1:0-119203 GCA_003991445.1 Oryza meyeriana var. granulata
GACTACCTTGGTTCTGAGAGACCAGATGAAAGATGGAGATCTCTGTACCACCGGCCCGCGATGGTTGTAGTCGGTCGAATATCCTGGCCTTTGAAGCCTTGTAAGACCATTCCGTTGGCTCGCTCGACCTGTCCGTTTTTTTGCTTCGTGGGGTGCTGCCACAGATGCGTAGCAGATCTTGATGCCGAAGTCGTGCAGAAGTTTTGGAATACGCAGCCGCGACTGTAGTGCCGTTGTCGGTTATGATGCGGTTAGAGGACCCCGAACCGGTATAGCATCTTGTGATGAAGTCCTTTGCTCGTGCCGCTGTAATTGTTGCAACGGGTTTAGCCTCGATCCACTTGGTGAATTTGTCCACACAGCCGACGAATAGATGCGTGAACCCTCCTGGCGCTTTCTTGAATGGCCGACCATGTCGAGCCCCCATACTGCGAATGCCAGGAGATAGGGATAGTTTGGAGTTCCTGGGCTGGGAGATGTGTTTGCCTTGCGAAGAACTGGCAACCTTCGCACTTGCGAACGATGTCTTTAGATCTGTGACTGCTGTGGGCCAGAAGAATCCCTGCCGGTAGCCTTCCGACTAACGTCTAGATGCCGCATGGTTGCCACATATGCCCGAGTGGATTGAATGCAGGATCTTGCTTGCCTTCCACGGTGGTGACGCAGCGCATGAGGACGCCGGATGGCGCTCCTTCCGGTACAGGTCTTCTCCGACTAGCAGGAAGCTTTGCTCCGCTTGACCTGCTCGGCTTGACTGCGATCTTCTGGGAGTTCATCGTCCAGGAGGAAGTTTGACAACAGGACTCCTCCAGTCTTGACATATGTGCAGCGCTTCGTCGGTTAGCTGGGGTAGGTTCGCTTCCCGACCCCCTTGTGCCGGTTCTTTCTTGAACTGACGGCTCATAAGTTGCTCGACAAAGATTCCAGTCGGAACTGCTTCTCGCTTGGATCCATGTTTGCCAGCTCATCCGCCGCGTCGTTGTATTGGCGGAGGGACGTGTGTGATTTCTAGCCCGTCGAACTTATTTTCCAGCTTGCGGACCTCCTGACAGTATGCCGCCATTGTATCGTCGAGACAGGTCCAGTCTTTCATGACTTGGTTTTCCACAAGTTGGGAATCTCCGCGCACAACCAATCGACGTATGCCGAGTGATATGGCGATGCGGAGCCCGTGAACGAGTGCCTCGTACTCGGCGACGTTGTGGGAAGCCGGGAAGTGGATTTGTAGAACGTACTTCAATTTTTCGCCAGTGGGGGATGTCAATATGACTCCAGCCCCGGCGCCGCCGATCCGTAGGGAACCGTCGAAATACATTGTCCAGTACTCTAGCTTTACTGTTGGTATTGGGAGTTGAACTTCTGTCCACTCGGCCACGAAGTCGGCTAGAGCTTGAGATTTGATAGCTGTCCGTGGCTGGAAGGTGATGTCGAACGCCATCAGCTCGAGTGCCCATTTAGCGATCCGGCCAGTGGCCTTGCGATTATGAAGGACATCCCCGAGTGGAAATGCTGTGACCACCGTGACTTGATTGTGCTTGAAAGTAGTGTACCAGCTTTCGACTATGATGAGTAGGCGTATAGCAGCTTCGGACCTGCGGGTATCTCGTTTGGAGTCGGCGAGGACCTCGCTGACAAAAATAGATTGGCCGTTGTATTTTTCTGAATATGACCCTGTTTCGGATCACTCCACTACCAGCACCATGCTGACTACGTGAGTGGTTGCCGCCAGATATAGTATTGCGGGTTCCTGGGGTAAGGGTGATGCCAACACGGGAGGTGAGTGAGGAACTGTTTGAAGTTTTCGAAGGCTTGTTGGGCTTCCGGAGTCCATTTGAAGGTGTCCGCCTTTTTGAGGAGCTTGAAGAAAAGGGCATGCCCCGTCGCCCAGTCGGGAGATAAACGCTGAGTGCCGCCATGCAGCCTGTCAACTTCTGGACGTCTTTAAGGTTGGTCGGGGGCGCCATGTTCCTGATGGCGTTGACTTTCTCCGGGTTGGCCTCGATGCGCGATGCGAGATGATGAAGCCGAGTAACTTTCCAGACGGCACTCCGAAGGTGCACTTTCCGGGTTCAACTTCATCTTGAATCTTCGGAGGTTTGGAAGGTTTCTTCCAGTCGGCAATGAGATCTTCTCTGGACTTGGTCTTGATCACCATGTCGTCGACGTTAGGCTTCCACGTTGCGCCCAATCTGCAGGTGTGCAAACAGCGCTGAATAGCCCGTTGGGTAAGTTGCGCCGCGTTTTTCAGACCGAACGGCATTGTGATATAGCAATACGCTCCAAACGGCGTGATGAAAGATATTTTTAAACAGTCTTGTTCCCTCAGGCTATTTGATGATATCCCGAGTAGCAGTCGAGAAAGCTGAGTTGGTCGCACCTGCCGTGGGAGTCAACCACCTGATCTATCCTGGGAAGACCAAATGGGTCCTTGGGGCACGCTTTGTTGAGGTCGGTGTATGTCGACGCACATGCGCCATTTACCGTTTTTCTTCCGGACCAGAACTGGGTTTGCCAGCTAGTCCGGGTGGTAGACTTCCTTAATGAACCCGGCTGCGAGGAGCTTGGTGATTTCCTCCCGGATAGCATCCTTGCGGTCTTGAGCGACAGCGCCGCAGCCGTTGCTTGACTGGCTTGGCGTCTGCTTTACGTGTAGGGCGTGCTCGATCACCTCCCTTGGTACGCCCGGCATGTCGACGTTTCCACGCGAAGATATCTTTATTGGCCTGGAGAAAAGGCGACGAGGCGCGTCTTCCTATTTGGGGGTCGAGTCCGGTCCCGAATAAGGCAGTCTTGGAGGGTCGGAAGGGTCCAGGGGGAATCTTCTTCGTGTCAGAGTCCGCTGAAATTCCGACTTCGCTGCTTTTTTCGCCGGAACTGGATCTTGATCGACTTCGGGTGTAGCGGCTTGCCCGGATGCTGTCGCGCCCAATTGCCGCTTCTTGTGTTGAGCTGTTCGCAACTCTCCTTGTCGCAGGTGAAGGCTTGCTTAGCGTCGCTGCGGAGGAGAGGACTCCTGCTGGCCCGGGCATCTTCAGCACATGTACATGTACGTATAGTGCGGTATCGCCATGAATTTGCGAGGGCCAGTCGTCCGAGTATCGCGTGATACGTGGTCTCGAAGTCGGCGACCTCGAAGCAGATGTTTTCTGTACGGAAGTTTCCCGCGTGCCGAAGGTTTACCGGCAAGGTTATCTGCCCGAGTGGGGTTGATGACAAGCCGGGAATTATCCCATGAAGGGCGCAGTGGCTCGGCCGTAGTTCTGAACGAGGAATTCTCATCTCGTCCAAAGTCTTCTGCGAACAGGATGTTGAGCGCACTGCCTCCGTCGATGAGGGTTTTCTTCAGCTTGATATTTCTGACGACCGGGTCCAGGACGAGTGGATATCGTCCTGGTGGGAAATCCGATCTGGGTGTATCTGCGCGATTGAAGGTGATGGCCGTTTCTGCACCAGCGCAGGTATTGGGGGGTGTCGACTGTGGAGACCGTGTTGATGTCGCGTATTGAGAGCTTCTGCTTGTGTTTTGGATCATACGCAAGTGGTCCCCGAAGATGTGGTTGAGTCGGCTTGGGGATCCTGGAAATCATCAGCCGGGCCCGAGTCTGCTTGTCTTTGTCCTTGTCGGCGCCAGACGATGAAGCTTGCTCGGAGGCAAACTCTTGAGCATGTGGCAGTCCTTGGCCGCGTGCCGCCTTTGGGGTGAAATGGCAAGGCCCGCTCATGACTTTCTGTAGTCGTTGTTCCGCTGGGGCCGCGACGACTGCGCTCCCATGTTGGCCACCTCGTTGTCCGATTCCGCTTGCGGCTGCCAGACTTATTCTGAGACGGCTCGTTGTCGCTTTCGCCTTGTTGTCTTTTTGTCGGGGCTCTTCTTCTCGCGAGGCCTGGCGACGGCTTCAGCCGAGTCGGTATTTGTTGGCCATGTCGAAAAGAGCCTGGCAGTGGATGGTGGTCCGAGTGACTTTGCGATGAGCGGGCGTCTTTTACTCCCTTGCGGAAGGCGCGATGACGACCTCGTCTTTGATACTTGGAATTTGATTGCGCTTCTCGGAAAACCTTTTGATGAATTCACGCAGAGACTCGTTCTTCTTTTGATGCGCTGGTAAAGGTCGTGCTCGGAAAGCGGTTCTCGTAGGTCCCCTGGAAGTTAGCGATGAACCGCTCCCTGAGTTGTCCCAGGAACCGATCGACCGCTTGGAGGCCTGTCAGCCATGTCCTTGCCGATCGGCTAATGCGACTGGGAGGTAGTTAGCCATGGCTCTGCTGTCGCCCAGCAGCTTGTACTACTAGACGTAATGGTGAGCCAGGACTCTGGGTTGGTCTTGCCGTCGTACTTTTCGATTCCGGTAGGCTTAAAGCCGACTGGCAGCGGCGTCCTGTACTCCTGAGTAAAGGCTGGAATGCCTTCATCATCGTGAGGACTTGAGCTTCGTTTTGGCGGTGTAGCCGTTCGTAGTGGAGACCGAAGCGCTCGTGTTCATCCTCCAGTCGCGGGTTCATCTCTTTCGGCTCTTCGCGCCGGGCGTTTATGTGTGGCGAAGGTCGCGTTGTATTCGCACTCGGAGGTCTTGATTGGGTCGGCGGTCGTACTGGCGACGTCGCCGTTGTCGTAGTTGGTATTGCCGAGCGTTGTTTGGCGGGACTCTTCGCGCTGCCGAGTGAGCCGGCCGCCCGACATCACGCTGATGCAGATGATCCGCCGCTGGAGAGCCCGTCCGATGGGTCGGTATGTGAGTGTTGCCTGACTGTTCTTGCTGCTGGCAGGCGGTAGCTGTAATCATCGCTTTGATCTTGCGATAGTTGGTGGCCTGATGATCGGCCCAAGCTGGAGCGGTGTCCAGCAGAGTTGCGCGGCCACGACGTTCTGTTGTGCGTGACGAAGACGTCGTGGTCGCCGACTTGGTTTGGAGGATCTGCTGCTGGGCGGCTCGCCCAGCCTGTCGTAGCCCGTCATTGCGGCTTGGTGGTTGGCTCTCTTGTTGTTGTAGTCGGCGCGCCTCCTCTTGCTGCTCCTCTTGCAGTCGGCGCACCTCGGAAGGTGGCGTTGAAGCCATGAAGATCTCGCGGGGGAGGAGGAAGCTTGCCAAGGTGGAGTCCGAGTTGGTGCTCGAACCGCTATCCGACTTGGTGTCGGACTCCGAGTAGTTTATCGGAGTTAGGACGACTCTGACCTCTCTAGATCCAATCTAAAACGGTTCATGACCGTGTCCAAACTGAATCGCTGGAGGTCGGGTCTGCTGCGCGGGTTGTAGATGCACAGCATCGCCGAATCCGTACGGGAGATTGACGATCTCTCCCCCTCTTGGCCTAACCCGCGCTGGCTCAAGGCCTAGCGCGAGTCGGACGCCGAAGGAGAGAGTTGTCCCGATGTCCGGCGATGTGAGGGACTGTCATAGTAGATCGTCGAAGGAGATGGCGACGTCCCTGGGGCCGACTGGCGCAACGCCGGCTAGCTCCTCGGCTGGCGAGATCGGATCTGCTTCAGCCAAGGAAAGATTGCCGAGTTGATCGGCGACGAAATCAAGACTCTCGAAGGTGATGGTGTCTCCATTGGTGAACTTGTAGCCCTTGACTCCGTTGATGGGATCCATCGAATCTGTTGATGAAGAATTCGCCAGTCCCCTACCTGGCGCGCCAACTGTCGATGCTTTGCACCGGCAATAATATTATGGGGCTACTCAGCGACCTGGAATTCGGTGGATTGCAGAGGAACACGAGAGAATTATACTGGTTCAGGCCCTCAATGTGAGGTAATACCCTACGTCCAGTTGAGGTGTTATTCCTCTGAGGTGGTCTTGTGATCAATGATCTTGCGTGCCCTCATAGGGCGCCCTGCCTCCCTTTATATACTAGGGGACAGAGGTACATGGTAAGGATCCCAGTAGGATACGACCAAGGGATTTCCTTCTTAGAGATAGAATCCTATCCGACTAAGGCTATGTTTCCTTATTATACAAGGCACAGCTTGCCGAGTGCTATCTTATCTCTAATTACATGGTCTGGCCCATCCTCTATCCGAGTGGCCCATGTACTGGTAATGAGGTACCCGGGGCCCATGGCCTCCACAACTCTATGCACTCACTGTTGCTTAATCCCCCTTTTTTAGAACTAGATACTGAAAGAGAACTGTATGAGCACAACCCGGAGGAGGAGGAGGCTCCGAAGGAGGCACCATAGACCCATGTTGCTAGTTGAGCGCCTATGGACTAACGCGGGCCACCGCCAATTATGTTTCCACTATCGCACTCTGTGCCTTTTGCTAGTTTACCGCAAGACATTTGGCTATTTGGGTCCCTTCGCGGGCAACCCCTTTTTGTAATGAACAAGTATTGTAAGACTCTATTCCGCAAGTTGCAATGGTACCAGTGATGTCATGAAAGTGCTAAACTACTAATCCAGGGATTTGGTACTCTATGCATGGAAGGTTCCAGTCCTAAAAACCTAGGGCTGACAGCCCTGGTATCAGAGCCATCTCGACTATAGGACTTGACCAATGGTGCCCTTCCCCTAAGACCATAGCGTTGAGCCATAGAGAGCCCTCTTCCCTTGACACGGTGTTTAGTATGGGTTGCAAGCAAATTCTGGGGTCTTTTACTTCTCTTCCCCTAAGGTCATTCTCTTTCATCATGACTCTTTGACTTACTGTTAAATCCTTGATCCAGATGGACCCCCGCGACCCACGGGAGTACTACGTCCGTCACGTCGATGACCAACGTTACCTGCTGGCGACTTGGTACAGTGAGTCTCTCTTGGAGACTGATATGATCAGAGGACAACTGTTTCACGCCACCGCCGCTTACAGTGAGCTGGAGGGCCGGTACGAGTCCCTGCGATAGCACTACCTGCACCGAGGAGAGCGCATCCGCGACTTGGAGCTTCACCTCAGCGGGAACCGCCGAGAGGAGTGGGCGTCAGCTTAGGCGTCGGCACGAGCCGCTACTCAGGCTTCCGCACGAGCTTCCCCAGCCCCACCGTCTTCTGCACCAGCAGCTGCTCTAACTCCTCCACCGCCAGCTCCACAGACTTCTGCACCAGACGCTGCCCCGACCCCTCCACCGCCAACTTCACCAGCTCCTATGCACGCCACTGCTCCAGCAGCTGCTCCGACCTCCGCCTTCACGTGTGTCTTCACACGAGCTGCCCGGACTACCTCGCCAGCTTCCACGACCGTCACCGCTTCACCAACCTCGGCCTTCACTCAAGTCGCCGCTCGGGCCTCCTTGTTAGCCTCTGCTCCAGTGATGGCTCCAGCAGCGACGTCTACCATAGCACCCTGACCGGCGATAGCAGCGGTCCCTACCTCAGCTTGGCCTGCCACCAGGGTTGCTACACCACCCGCCACCCTAGTGTCTACACCAACCTCCCACTGGGTGTGGCACCAGCGGAGATTGCCCAGGCGATCCCGATCTACCCATTCCTCCCCGGGTATGCTGCAGTACCTTCTAGGTTCGTGCTCATGCTAGCCGAGCATGGCATGACTCTGCTCTATGCCCTGAGCAGCTCTCCCACGGCTCTGTCGCCACTGTCAGTGCACGTCCACCCTACCTTGCTGGAGACTGAGGTGGCCCCATGCTTGGCTCCTGACATGACTGCACCTACTTTTGGGTCGAGCTATACCTCAGCAGCTACCTAGACTCACACACCAGCTGGGGACCCCCACTCCCCGTTCCTACCAGGGACACTCGCGGCGTCAAGTGAGCCTTCATGTGCTACCTACCTAGCTATTTTTTAGGACTCCGGAGACTCCTTCCACGGTCGTCACGACCACTACTGGCTCCACGATGATGACGAGTTCTACCACTATAGTAGGCACCGGTTCGTCTACACTCGCGCCGGCACTAGGCTCCTCCTCGGCGCCGCCAGAGACGGTGCTAGGCAGCACTCCCGCCTCCCCAAGGACCGCTGCATGTGTGGCCCCGTTCTTGCTAGGGACAACGTTTGCTCCTAGCCAGTACTCAGGGCAGGCATCGGTGACGACTCTGAGGGCAATCTACTTGACCCCTCTCGGCACTGCACCACCTACTATCTCCACCACGACTCCCACGACTACAGCTGCATCTGCCTCTTCACCGATATCGACCACTTGTGGCCTTGTGGCGCACTCTTCACCGAGCCTGGACACCACGGCGGTACACACCGGGCCCTCCTCCATGGCGATCCAGGTCACCTCGAACACCTCTGAGGACCCGGAGGAGATCGAACCCCATGTGTCGAACGAGTCTCCACTAGCCCCCATTGCACTACCTCCGCATCCAGCCCACGACGCTACCCCTTCCCGCGGCCGTGGTCGTGGGAGCAGCCGTGGTCGTGGGTGTGGATGTGGACGTAGCTCCGCCAGGCACGGCCCTACCCCAAGCAACCCAGAGAGGCCCAGCACCAGCTACAGCCCCGACTACCATCGTGGCCGCTGCCGCAACCGTAGCCACAGCTGTTCCCCACGCAGGGGTGGGACTTCACCGGCACGAGAGGCGCCATGCTGTCCACCTTCAGCTGTGGTGGTTGGCTGGACGAGTAGCCTATGACTTCGAACGACCTCGGCAGAGGAGCCGAGCATATGACCCTTTTTGTATAACGGGACCTCTTGCCCCGCATCACCCCCTTTTAGATAATCATTGTAGAAGCCACGTAGGCTTAGTCCTTGGTTGTATCACCTCTAACTGCATGATATGAGCAGTTGAGGTAGCTTAGCATCCTAGCATCCATGTTTATGTTTTGGCTTGTGTGTGATCTCTCCCTTCGGCGAGCTGTGCATAGTAGGAGAGCTAGTCTGTACGTAAGTTTTGCGCTACTGCAGCTTCCTTATGATAATATTAGACCATGACGGTTATGTGTGAACAACTTGGTTTCTTTATAGCGCTAAGAACAATAAAACAAGAAGATAAACACGCTACCCCCGATTGTTCCTCACCCTTCTTTTTCTCAAATGGTGAACACCCGAGCATCAGGGGCTGCGCGCGCCGGTGAGCCAGCTCCCCCCACTGCCCCCGGCCGATCCAACAATAGCTCAACTGCTGGCCACCCAGAACCAAATCATGCAGACCTTGGCCAACCTTTACGCCTCGGGCAGCCAGGGCACCCCAGGAGGACGGCTGCCCAGACAGGGCCGACTACGTAGGTGAACCGCGGACAGTCCAACTACGGTGAATTCATGAGGACTAAGCCACCAGTCTTCACCAAAGCTGAGGAACCACTCGAAGTTGAAGATTGGCTCTGCATGATGGTAAAGAAGCTGGACCTCATCCAAGCTAGAGATGGGGATAAAGTTCGTTTTGCCTCCAGCCAACTGGATGGCCCAGCTAGTGATTGGTGGGACGCTTACAAAGCCTCCCAAGTGGACGAAGCTGGAGAGCCCAACTGGGTAGAATTCACAGTGGCATTCTGGGAGAACTTCATGCCTGCCGCCATCATGAAGATGAAGAGGGATGAATTTAGGACCCTCAGGCAAGACAACCTGAGCGTGCAGGGTTACCTAAACAAGTTCACCCAGCTAGCCTGCTATGCCCCAACCGACATCCCTAACGAAGAGGAAAAGGTCGATAAGTTCCTTGTTGGGCTAAACGACACCCTGCGTGGGCCTTTGATCATTCAGGACCATGCCAACTTCCAGAGCATGGTGAATAAGGCCTTGAAATCTAAGGCAGATAACCGGAGGGTGGAAGCCAACAGGAAGCGCAAGGCTGCCACTTTATAGAACAAGCAGCAGGGAGGGCCGAGGTTCAAGAATGTTACCCCACAAACCTGGAGGCCCGTGCACCTAGCACCTCGGCCTCGCCCTACAGCCCCGGCACCCACGCTACAGCTCGCCCCCAGACCTCGAAGGTCCGTACGCCAGCTCCCACCATCCCTGCACCAGGACTAGGCCCTACTAATCTCAACTACTACCAATGTGGAGAGAAGGGCCACTTTGCCAAGGCATGCCCCAAGCGTTAGGTTACGCCCGTTCGGTTCCTAGCCGGGACCACCCCAGTTCGAGCTGTGTTAACGCCAAAATTTGGTACGGTCCGTTATCAGGTTCGGTTAAGGAAAGAGGCTATATCTGCCGATGGAAGCTAATCCAGAAGAGCCCGAATTTGGAAAGGAATCGTGAAGACCACAGCATGGCGGTTTGGTATTTTATCTATAAATTAGGTAGCTTCAATAATGTTTAGGAAACCTGATCTCGTGCACGATCAGGGCTTGTTGTTTTTCCTTTTATAGTTAGGAAACTCCTGTTTCGTATTCGATCAGGACTGTATCAACTCGGGGTATAAATATGTATGCCCGGGGACCATGTAAACTATCTCACAGATCAATACAACTTCGGCGCATCACCACCCTTTTCGACGGGTTCTTGCTTCTCAAGCCGGGCTGTATCGGTTAGGTCCGAACTCCTGCGAGAGGGTAAGTCTCGTTACCCCGACTACCTTATCGGCTAGGACTTCCTCGGTTAGGTCCGATATTCTAGTTGATCTACGGTAGTTGGCTTACCACGGTGTATCTGTTCTGTCTACAGCTGCATCAGTTAAGTTTGATCTCTTAGGCCGAGTGGATATATCATATCACGCGTGCGTAGATTTATCAGCTTACTGGGTGTAATTTATTGTCAGTTTGTGCTGCATCGGTTGGGTCCGACCTACTAAACTGCTAGTGATAAGTTATTCCTGCTAGGTTGATAGATTTTATGCAAGTGTCTTATCGGGATGTATAGCCGATAAGTTATCATATAGTTCATCACGATTGCATTAGATCTATCGACTCATCGAGGTTCTTTTATCATTATTAATCTGTGCTGCATCAGTTAAGTTTGACCTACTAGATTGATAATGATAAATTTATCCTTGTTAAGCTGATGGGTGTTTATGCGATGTTTTATCGGAGTGCCTAGCCGATAAGTTATCTTTTACTAGATAAAGCCGACTACATTGTCTTGATTATTATTTCGATTATCTACACTATCATCGGCTTTCCAGCCGATGCACATGTTCTATTGGTAGTCGGCTAATTTATTCATTTATATCGTTATCGGTTTCTTAGCCGATACACAAGTGTTGTTGGCAGTTAGGCAGTCGGCTCGAGGGAAATCGGCTAGTTTTCTATCTTTTATATTATTGGTTCTCTAGCCGATGTACAAGTGCCATCGGCAATCGGCTGGAAGGAGTCTGTATCGGATATTTGGCCGATTGGATCAGTGATCTGATATTTTCCATCTCCTTGTCAATTGCTGGGTCAAATTGACTAGCACGCCCGCGAACCTCAACTATTTAGGACCTGCACTGGAGCTAAGCAGATCTCCCAGGCCTTCGCGTGTCTAGTGCATCGAACCATATCATCGGCTCGTTCCCAACGCTGCCAGTGATTTTCGGTGTCAACAAGCTGCGACCACCTCAGCTGCACCTCGGGCAGCCCAGCAGACACCAATAAAGATGAGGACCATGACGTCCATTGCAAGGGGGCGTGTGAACCACATCCACATGGAGGAAGCACAGGACAACCAGGGCGTCCTGATTGGTATGTTCTCGATCCATACCATCCCTACCCTTGTATTTTTTTATTTCAGAGCATCGCATTCCTTCATATCACCAAAAATCCTCAGGAAACACAAAATAATGATCACCGATTTGCCAAAACCCATGATCATCCACTCTCCGGGAGGAGACCTGCACATAACTAGGGTTTGCGAAAAAGTCCCCTTCCTTCTTCAAGGGGTAATATTCCCCATGAACCTTATAATCCTTCCCTCTCAACACCTAGATGTTATTCTAGGAATGGATTGGCTAAAAGAGAATCGAGGGGTGATCAATTGTGCCCGGAGGGAGATAGCCCTAATCCACCCTGACTGGGGTCAAATCAAAATTAGGGTAGTGTGGAGGCCATGGGCCCTGGGTACCTCAAGGAAGGCAATTACGGCCACTCGGACAGAGGGTGGGCCGGTCCCTATAAGTGGAGATAGAGTAGGACTCGGCTTCATATTACCTTGCATGATAAGGAAAGGGATATAGTCCTAGCTGGATATTCTATGTACTGATAAGGAAAGCCCTGGTCCGACTGGGTTTTCTACCTTGTAATCCTCATCCCTCAAGTATATAAGGAGTGGTTGGGAGCCCCCTGGGGCAGAGAATAGAATCTCACCAGAGAAACCTCAAAGGCAACATACCACAGCTAGAAGTAGGGTATTACCTCACATCGAGGGCCTGAACCAGGATAAATTGTTTTATGTTCCTTTGCAGTCCATCAAGTTTAGGTCCGACGAATAGCCCCATATAATTATTGCTGATATAAAACATCGACAGTTGGTGCGCCAGATAGGGGCTTCGTCGAGATCATCTTCATCAAGCCTGATGGATCCAATCACCAGAGTCGACGGCGTCAAGTTCTTCTCTGGGCAAACAATCAACTTCGAGAGCCTCGACTTCATTGCCAGCAAACTCGGCAACCTTACCTTGTCCGACTCGGTTTCAACCCGATCGGCCAGGAACCAAGCCAACTCAGTGTTGGTTGGCCTACTCAACTCCGCAGCAGTTTTCAACATCCAACACCCAAGATCTACGAGTTCTGGGACAACTCTCTTTCCTGATATTCGACTCAGATTAGGCTCCGAGCTGATCGAGATCGGGTCCAGGGGAGACAAGATCGTCAATTTCCCATTCAGACTCAACAATGTCGCAACAATCTTCATGTTCATTTTCAGTCTGATACAACAAACTCAATCCTCTGGAATTCGACTTGGATACAGCCCAGAGCCTCTCTAGATCAGGTCCAGGGAGGTTGGGGTCATCATCACACTGCTAAACTACTCCGAATCCGACTCCAAGTCAGACAGTAGCTCAGGAAGCTTTTCTCCACCACACAAGGTCTTCATGGTGTTAAAGGGATCAACTCCAACACAAGATGCACTCCGACTACGTGATCAGCAGGAGGAGGAGGCTCGCCGACTACATGAGCAACATGAGGAGGCAGCATGACGCTTGCAAGCAGAGCGTGATGCTCCCAATGACAACTTGTGAAAGGCTGGGCGGACTGCTCAACAAGATATCCTCTAAACCCAAGTTGGCGACCCTAACTTCTTCACGACCCCACAACAGAACGTCGTGGCCGCTGCCACATTACTTGACATCTTGCAGTTCGGGCCCGACCACCAGGCCACCCCAACAATCACGAGGATCAAAGCAATGATCACCGCTGCGGCTTGTTAGCAATGACAACAATCTAGAGACACTTTCATACCGTCAAACAAGACAGCTTCAAACATGGCGGTTTCATCTGCTTCAGCCCGGCGCCGAGCAGCTGGCTCTGGTCAGCATCACTCAGAGTCATGACATACGTCACTTGGCAATCCGAGTAACGATCAATGGCGGCATCATCATAACAACCACCGTGATAACCAGGACACCCGAGGACGACTATGGCAGGATCTCCGCCATGATATTAATGCTCGACGGCAAGAACACGAGGAGGATGAGCACCACCGACTAGAAGATGAGCATGAGCACTTAGGTCTCCACCACGAGCAGTTTCATCACCACAGTCGGAGTCGAAGCCCCCACTCAGATGAAGGAGTTCCAGCGTTCACCCATGAGCTACAACAAGTCGACTAGCCATCTGGCTTCAAGCTGACTAGAATAGAGAAGTACGACAGGAAGACCAATCCAGAGTCCTAGCTCACAGTTTACACCTTGGCAATCCATGCAGCCGGAGGCGATCACATGGTCATGGCTGACTACCTACCAGTCGCCTTGGCTGACTCGGCAAGGACATGGCTGACAGGGCTTCCCAGGCGGTCAATTGGCTCCTAGGGGGAACTCCGTGAACGTTTCATCATGAACTTCTAGGGGACATATGAGAGGCCATCTTCTGAGTACGATCTATATCAGTGCCACCAGAGGAAGAACGAGTCCCTCCACGATTTCATCAAGCGTTTTTCTGAGAAAAGAAACTCAATACCTAAAATCAAGGATGAGGACATCATCGCCGCCTTCCGCAAGGGAGTCAGAGACGCGCTGTTCATCACCATGTTCACTCAGAAGCCACCCAACTCCGTCAAAGCTCTCTTCGAGATGGCCAATAAATATGCTGATTCAACCGACGCAGTGGCAGAGGCACTTAACGACAAGCTCCGATAGAAGGAGCGACAGGAGATGGACGACGCGGCCCTATCCAAGCCTAGGAACCGCAAGCAGAAATCTAGGGACTTCATTGCGGCAGTCGATCGCAACCGTCCTCGACCTCCTAGAACCGAAGATTATCAGAACGACAAGTGACATGCTCGAGGGATCAAAAGCTCAAATGCAAGGATGGCATCCCTACTCCCAACTCGTGCAATACCAAATAGTGTGGAGGCCATGGGCCCCGGGTACCTCAAGACAAGCATATGGGCCACTCGGATATAGGATGGGCCTAGCCTTGTAATTAGAGATATGATAACACTCGGTAGGCTTAACCTTGTATGATAAGGAATATACAGTCCTAGTCAGGTAAGTTATATCTCTAGAAGGAGATCCCTTGGTTGTAGTCCGACTGGGACTCCTACTTTGTAACCCTGTCCCCCAGTATATAACGGGAGGCAGGGCGCCCCCTGAGGGCAAAATCATCAGGTTCATCAGAATCACCACCAAACATCATCAAAGGAAATACACCACAATAGGACGTAGGGTATTACCTGACATCGAGGGCCTGAACCAGTATAAACTCTTTGCATTCCTTTGCAGTCCACTGAGTTTCTATCCGACGAGTAGCCCTATATTCATATTGCCAGTGTAAAACATCGACAGTTGGCACGCCAAGTAGGGGCTTCGGCGAGATCAACCTCAACAAGCTCGATGGATTCGACAACCGGAGTCGACGCAGCACATTCACCCCTGGAGATATGATCACGTTCGGAAGCCTCGACTTCGTCGCCAACAAGTTCGGCAAACTCACCCTGGTTGACTCGGACTCAATCCGATCTGTCGGGGAATCAGCCGACTCCGTGCCAGTTGGCCCACACGGCGCTGCAGCAACCTTCGTCAACATGTTGCGGTGATCTCCCACTTGCCCGGGTCTTGGGACAACTCTCTCCTTCGGCGTTCGACTCGGACTCGGCCTCGAGCCGGCCAGGGTTGGGCTAGGAAAGGGAGAGATCGTCAATCTCCCATGCAGACTCGGCAACGCCGCCGACATCCACGATCTACATCCTACGCGGCAGACCTAATCCCCTACGGTTCAATTCGGACACGGCCTAGAGCCGTTTGAGATTGGATCTAGGGAGGTCGGAGTCATCATCACCCCCATCGACTACATTGATTCTAACTCTAGGTCAGACAGAAGTTCAAACAACAGTTTGAGCAGCAGTCTGGCAAGCCTTCTATTGCCCCTCGAAATCTTCAGGGCGTCCAAGGGTGACACTCCCTCTCAAGAGGCACGCTGACTACGCGAGTAGCAAGAAGAGGAGGCCCGCCGACTGCAACAACAATAGGAGGCTGAACGCGATGCTCGCAATGACGAGCTACGCAGGGCTAGGCGAACTGCCCAGCAACAAATCCTCCAGACACGAGTCGGTGACCACGATGTCTTCGTCACACTGCAGTAGAACATCGTGACCACTGCGACCCTACTGGATACACTCCAGGTTGGGCCTGATCACCAGGCCACCCCAACTATCACGAGGATCAAAGCCATGATTACCGCTGCCTCATGTCAGCAGCACCAGCAGTCAGACGACACCCTCATACCGACCAACCAGTCGGGTTCTCCAACAGCAGTCTCGTTCGCATCAGCGCGACGCCGCGTGACTGGCTCCAGTTAGCCACACGCGGAGTCACGACAAATGTCTCTCGGCATCCCTAACAACAATCAGCGGCGTCCCTAGTACAACCGCCACGACAACCAGGATCTCTGAAGCCATCTGCAACGCGACCTTCACCAGGACATCATCGCACGGCGCCGTGAACGCGAAGACGACGAGCGCCGCCGACTGGAGGACGAGTACGAGTGCTTCGGCCTCCACCACGAGCGGTTCCACCGCCGTAACCAGAGCCAGAGCCCTCATGCAGATGAAGGCGTACTAGCCTTCACCGAGGAGCTACAATAGGTCGACTGGCCATCGGGCTTCAGGCCTACAGGCATCGAAAAATACGACGGCAAGACCAATCTCGAGTCCTGGCACACGGTCTACACTCTAGTAATTCGAGCAGCTGGAGGCGATCACAAAGCCATGGCTAACTACCTCCCGATCGCCCTGGCCAACTCAGCGAGGACACGGCTCACAAGGCTCCCAAAGCAGTCAATCGGCTCCTGGGGAAAACTCCGGGAACGATTCATCGCCAACTTCCAGGGGACTTACGAAAGGCCGGCTTCCGAGCATGAACTCTATCAACTACACCAGAGGAAGAACGAGTCTCTTTGCGAGTTCATCAAAAGGTTCTCTGAGAAGCGCAACTCGATCCCAATGATCAAGGATGAGGTCGTCATCGCCGCCTTCGGCAAGGGAGTCAAGGACGCCCTGTTCATCGCAAAATTTACTCGGAAGCCTCCAACCTCTGTCAGGGCTCTCTTCGATATGACGAACAAGTACGCCGACTCAGCCAAGGCGGTCGCTCAGGCCCTCGACGACAAAAAAGAGCCCCGGCAGAAGGACCAAAAAGCCAACGACGAGCCAGCACATAACAAATCCGGCAGCCGCAAGCGGAAGGCGGATAACGTGGTGGCCAACGTGGAGCATACTCGGTCGCGAACCCCAAGGAACAATGAATACCAGAAAGTGATGAACGGGCCTTGCCCCTTTCATCCCAAGGGCAGGCACGTGGCCAATGACTGCTTCATGCTCATGAAGTTTGCTTCCGAGCAGGCTTCAACATCTAGCACTGACAAGGACAAAGACAAGCCAGATTTAGGCCCAGCCGGCGATTATCAAGATCCCCAGGCTAAGCTCAACCATATCTTCAGAGGGCCATTTGCGTACGAGTCCAAGCGGAAGCGGAAACTAACGGCACACGACATCAACACGGTCTCTACAGCAGACACCCCCAATATTTGCGTTGGTCAGAGATGCCCATCACATTAGACCACGCAGATCACCCCGATTGGGTTACACACCTAGGACGCTACCCACTCATCTTGGACCCGGTCGTCAAGAGCATCAAGTTGAAGAAGGTTCTCATAGATGGAGGTAGCACGCTCAACATTCTGTTCGCCAAGACCCTGGATGAGATGAAGATTCCTCGTTCAGAGTTGCAGCCGAGTACAGCGCCCTTCCACGGGGTAATCCCCGGCCTATCTTCAACACCCCTCCGGCAGATAACTTTGCCGGTCACCTTCGGCACGCGGGATAATTTTCGCATAGAAAACATCTGCATCGCGGTCGCCGACTTCGAGACTACATATCTCGCGATACTCGGATGGCCGGCGCTAGCCAAATTCATGGCAGTGCCGCACTATACCTACATGATGCTCAACATGCCTAAGCCAGCCGAAGTTCTTTCCCTTCACAGCGACGTCAAGCAAGCCTTCACCTGCAACAAGGAGAGCTGCGAGTTGGCTCAATCTCAAGAAGCGGTAGTCGGACGCAACAGCATTCGGCAAGCCGCCACAATAGAAGTTGAGGACGATCAATTTCCGGCGAAAAAAGCAGCAAAGTCGGGAATTTCAACGGACTCTGACATGAAGAAGATCCCCCTAGACCCTTCCAACCCCTCCAAAACTGCTCTAGTCGGGACCGGACTCGACCCCAAATAGGAATACGCGCTCGTCGCCTTCCTCCAGGAGAACATGGACATTTTCACTTAGAAACCTTCCGACATGCCTGGGGTACCAAGGGAGGTGATCGAGCACGCCCTCAATGTCAAGACAGATGCCAAGCCAGTCAAGCAATGGCTACGGCGCTTCGCACAGGACCGCAAAGATGCTATTCGGGAGGAGATAACCAAGCTCCTCACAGTCGGGTTCATCAAAGAAGTTTACCACCCGGATTGGCTGGCAAACCCAGTCATGGTCTGGAAGAAGAATGGTAAATGGCGCATGCGCGTTGACTACACCGACTTGAACAAGGCGTGCCCCAAAGATCCATTTGGTCTACCGAGAATAGATCAGTGGTGGATTCAACTGTGGGGTGCGAACTTCTCAGCTTTCTCGACTGTTACTCGGGATACCATCAAATCAGCCTGAAGGAGGAGGACTACCTGAAGACTTCTTTCATCATACCGTTTGGAGCATACTGCTACATCACCATGCCGTTCAGTTTGAAAAACGCTAGAGCAACGTATCAACGAGCAATTCAGTGGTGTTTACACACTCAGATCGGGCGCAATGTGGAGGCATATGTCGATGATGTGTTGATCAAGACAAAGTCCAAAGAAGACCTCATCATCGACTTGGAGGAAACCTTCCAAAACCTTCGAAGATTCAAGATGAAGTTGAACCCAGAAAAATGCGCCTTCAGTGTGCCATCCGGCAAGCTACTCGGCTTCATCGTATCGCATTGCGGCATCGAGGCCAATCCAGAGAAAATCAACGTAATCATGAACATGGCACCCACGACTAGCCAGAAGGACGTCCAGAAGCTGACAGGCTGCATGGCGGCACTCAGCCAATTCATCTCCTGACTAGGCGAACGGGGCATGCCCTTCTTCAAATTACTGAAGAAAGCAGATAATTTTCAATGGACTCCCGAAGCCCAACAAGCCTTCGAAGACTTCAAGAAATTTCTCACATCACCACCAGTGTTGGCATCACCTATTCCCCAAGAGCCATTAATGTTATATTTGGAGGCAACCACTCAGGTAGTTAGCACGGTGCTGGTGGTCGAGCGATCCGAGCCAGGTCATATACAAAAAATTCAACGACCAGTCTACTTCGTCAGCGAGGTCCTAGCCGACTCAAAGATGATATCCTTAGGTCCAGAAGCTGCTCTATGGCCTACTCCTTACTGTTCGAAAGCTGGTGCACTATTTCCAGTCGCATCAAGTCACGGTGGTCACATCGTATCCACTCGGGGACATCCTGCATAACCGTGAGGCCACCGGCCAAATCGCTAAATGGGCGCTCAAGTTGATGGCGTTCAACATCACCTTTCAACCACGGACAACAATCAAATCTCAAGCTCTGGCCGACTTTGTGGCCGAGTGGACGGAAGTTTAGACGACTACAACAACAGACAAGCTAGAGTACTGGACAATGTACTTCGACAGTTCTCTACGGATCGGCAGTGCCAGGGCCGGAGTTGTACTGACGTCACCCACTGGCGAAAAAACTCAAGTATGTTCTCCAGATTCACTTTCTGGCTTCCCACAATGTCGCTGAGTACGAGGCACTCATCCATGGACTCTGCATCGCTATATCAATGGCATCTGCTGACTAGTTGTGCGTAGAGATTCTCAACTCGTGGTGAACCAAGTCATGAAAGACTGGACATGTCTCAACGATACCATGGCAGCATACTGTCAGGAGGTCAGAAAGCTAAAAAACAAGTTCAACGGGCTGGAGATAACTCATGTCCTACGACAATACAACGATGTTGCAGATGAACTGGCAAACATGGGATCCAAGAGAGAGTTGGTCCCAACTGGGATTTTTGTCGAAGAACTAATGGAGCCATTGGTCAAGAAGAAACCAGTACCAGAACAGTTAGGGGCAGCACCTACCCCGGCAACAGAAGAAGTATTGATCATATCTCAAGATTGGCGGACTCCTGTTCTCAAATTCCTCTGGGATGATGAACTCCCAAAAGATTGCATTCAAGCCGAACAAATCAAATGTCGAAGCAAATGTTTCCTAGTAGTTGGAGAAGACCTGTACCGAAGAAGCGCATCCGTAGTCCTCATGCGCTGTGACACACTCGACGAGGGCAAGCAGATTCTGTAATCGATCCACTCGGACATATGTGGCAACCACGCCGCATCAAGGATGTTAGTTGGAAAGGCTTATAGGCAGGGATTTTTCTGGCCAACAGTAGTAACAGATGCCAAAGACATAGTTCACACATGCGAGGGTTGTTAGTTCTATGCAAGACAAAAAAATCTTCTAGCCCAAGAACTTCAAACCATTCCAATCTCTTGGCCTTTTGCAGTATGGAGGCTTGACATGGTCGGGCCTTTCAAGAAAGCACCAGGAGGGTTCACACACTTGTTCGTCGTAGTGGATAAATTCACAAAGTGGATTGAGGCAAAACCCGTTACTACCATAACAGCAGCACGAGCAAAGGACTTCATCATGAGTATATTATACCGATTCGGGGTTCCTAATCGCATCATAATAGACAACGGTACTCAGTTCACGGGCGGTGTTTTTCAAGATTTCTGTGACGACTTCGGCATCAAGATCTGTTATGCTTCTATGGCACACCCACGGAGAAATGGGCAGGTTGAGCATGCCAATGGCATGGTCTTACAAGGTATCATGGCCAAGATATTCGACCGACTACAACCATATGCAGGGCAGTGGGTACAAGAACTCCCATCCGTTCTCTAGTCTCTGAGAACCACGGTTAGTCAGGCAATAGGGCACTCCCCTTTCTTTCTAGTCTATGGTGCTAAGGCTGTGTTACCAACCGAGTTAGAGTTCGGCTTTCCGCGAGTTCGGGCTTACTCAGAAGACATATCAAACAATACCCAATTGGTCGAACTAGATCAGTTGGAGGAAGCTAGGGATATCGCAATAATCTAGTCAGCAAGGTATCTCCAAGGCCTGCGTCGCTATCACAGTCGGAATATCCGTGGCCGTGCTTTTTTGGTCGGGGATCTCGTCTTGAGAAAAATATAAACCACCAAAGACATGCATAAACTATCCCCCCCTGTGAGAAGGGCCGTTCATTATCGCCGAGGTTACTCAGCCAGGCGCCTACAGACTGAAGACCGAAGAGGGTGCCCTAGTCAGCAACTCATGGAATATAGAACATCTACATCCTTTCTATACCTGAGTTTTGTACCTTTTCACATACATATTTATAAAGTTTTTTCTCTGACTCACTACATCGCTTGTTTCAACCAAGTAGTGAGTTGGGGGCTGCATATATTATATGTGCTTTGTCAACAACATACGAGCTTGTTTTAACTAAGTTATGAAGTTTTACAACGACTGTGTTTTATTAGCCTGAGTATAGCTTCTGAGGCGAACGATTTTTATTAAGTTCCTATCAATCAACTCGGCGCAGAATATATGGTCGGGTAAAGCTAATCATAACTAAGTAAAACCAATAACTCGATGGCATTGTACATATCTTTACACATGACCTTACAAAAACTTTATATACACCAACTGCAGGAAGGTTTGCTCTTACATGCCCAAGTCCTTTGTGATCGCTTCCGCAGTCGGCTTCGCCTAGGTAATCAGCTCCAGTTCTTCCTCAGGCGTTGTCTTTTCAGCAAACTCCTCGCCGATGGCCTCGAGGTCTATCCTAGGGTAGATTGACTTGGTCATGGCCAGGGTCTAGGCCATGCCAATAGCCAGGCGCTCATCCGAGTACTTTTTCAAGATACTCGAGGCTTGGCTTAAGCACGCATGCACCTGGGAGACTGTATTGGAGCTGGTCCCGACGTAGTAAGGATCCATAATGTCAAGGAGCCCTTTCATAGATTCGGCAAGAATCTCCCGTGATTCCTTGACAACCTTAACCTCTGCTGCAAAGGCTTGAAACTGGGTTTGGGCATCGGCTCTCGAAGCTGCTCAGATTCATTGACAAGTATACTTGTTAGCCATAACTGCAGTCGGAGTAACAAGAGGATTGGTAAGGTTATTGTCAGAAGAAAGGCTTACTTTCATAGTCGGCCTCTACTTTGGCTTTGGCCTTCTCCAGTTCATTTTATCCTTTTTAACCTTCTTCAGCTCAAGGTCTTGTTGTTTTTTTTCCTCCATCTGGGTCTTCAACTTGGCTTCGAGGGTTGTACATCAGAATAGTCAAGAACTCGAGGTTACAGTCAAGACTTAACGGGCAATCGGGAGACAACAAAGCTGGAGAAGTATACTCGAGATTTATTCGGGAAGACAAATACAGAAGACTTACTTCTGATCCTCTCGGCTAGAGCCCATTTTTCATCCCTAAGCTGGTCAACTGCCCCCTTTAGCTAGGTCTCCCTCTTCTAACTAGACCGCTCCAGGTCGGCATTGGTAGCTTGGAGCTGGCCCAATCGTTGGAGATGGGGGGCAAGCTGGGTCAAGACCCTGTTCACCTTCTCTGAGCGGTCGACTATCTTTTGCTTGGAGCAACAACAGAGCAAAACAGAGTCAAGAAGTAGAGAACCGATGCAAGGAAGACTGTCAAGAACTTAGTATGGCGTGAGTCATACCTGGACTCCCCGTGACGCGGCAATTGTGGCACGAAGAAGAACTTCGCGCTCCCTCTCCGCTGCCTCCTCATCATGCTCGTAGCTCTTCGCAACTCCCTCGGGGGATACCGAGTGGAATGTTCTCGGGAACCTGCGGGGAGGGGCTTCAAGTCTGGGGAGATCCATCTCTGAAGACGACGACACGGATGGAGATGAGGTCCTGGCTCTTGACTCAGCCGCGGCTGGGGTTCCAAGGACCCGCTCGGGGGCTGGAGCAGTAGTTTCAGTACTTGCCCCTTGGTCAGCCTGTCGATGTTTTACACCGGCAATAAATATATGGGGCTACTCGGCGGATGGAAACTCGGTGGATTGCAAAGGAACACAAGGAAATTTTATACTGGTTCAGGCCCTCGATGTGAGGTAATACCCTACGTCCAGTTTGTATGTATTCCTTTGAGGATATACGGTGGTAGTTCTGATGAACTGTATGGCCGTGTGCTTCTATGAGCTTATGTGTGCGCTTCTGCCCTCATGGGGCGCCCTGCCTCCCCTTATATACTGGGGGACAAGGTTACAAGGTAGGAGTCCCCATCGGATTACGACTAGGAGATCTCCCCTTAGAGATATAACGTACCCGACTAGGACTGTATATTCCTTTCTATACAAGGCGAAGTCTGCCGAATCTAGCTATATCTCTAATTACAAGGCTAGGCCCATCCTCTATCCGAGTGGCCCATATGCTTGTCATGAGGTACCCGGGGCCCATGGCACCCACAGTAGCCCCCGAGACCTTCATAGTTGAGTCACAGCTGATGCCGAGTGCTCATCCTCCACGGTGAAGTCTTCCCGAGTGCATTGCTCCCGAGTACTCTTTGTCTGAGTGCTGCTTCTCCCGAGTCCTGCTTCATGTCAGCTGGCAGCGAGGCTATGAAGGTCTCGATGTAGATGTTGGAATAGTGTGCGCCGAATAGGCGCACCTATTAGGTGTAGCCCCCGACTTTGTGCTTAATTGTGAAAACAATTAAACATGAAGTCAAAGATCTTTAACCTTGTAGTCTTTCCCAAGTAGATTACTACTGGTACATGAGACTCTTCGGTATCATGTCAACCGGAATATGATTTATAGTCTTGCCGAGTAGGGAACTACTCGTATATAGGACTCTTCGACTTCATGTCAGTCGGAATGTGCGTTTATAGTCTTGCCGAGTAGGATGCTACTCGTATATGGGACTCTTCAGCGTCATGTCAGCTGGAAAGGGGGTGTTTATAGTCTTTCCCGAGTAGTATACTACTCGAAAATTAGACTCGTCGGCATCATGTCAGCCGGAAAAGGTGTTTATAGTCTTTCCCGAGTGGCGTCCCATTCGGAAGTTAGACTCTTCCGCATCATGTCAGCGGGAATGAGAATTTTATAGTCTCTCCCGAGTAGTGCACTACTCGAAAGTTAGACTCTTCAGCGTCATGTCGGCTGGAGTAATGTTGCTCATGGCAACTGGTGGCCGCGCATATAGGCCGAGTACCACTGTATGAAAAATAAATCCATTACGTGGTTAGGTGTACTCGAGAGAGATACCTGTATCTCCAATTTCAATGAAGACCAGCTTGTGATCCTTGTAAGGATGTATCCTCGAGACCTGGCGGATAAGACAGATACCCAAACATATATGTTTAGCAATAAGGCTCTCATGAAGCATATCTGTTTATCTCATCGGCTCCTGTTGGTAGCACCAGCGCTATAATTTCAACTCAGCCTGCGGGCGGCCCACATGGAGCATGCTACCGTAGGAACTCATATCTTGGTGGCTGCTACCAAATAAGCCGGCCTGAGCCGACCTATCCAGCATAGCTCTAGGGAAGTATCATCCATCGCATGTCAGGATGAGTTTTTTGGTGTTGGTAACCGCAATCAGCCAGAGAAATCCTTATTCGCAAGCCTTTCCGACTTACGTTCTGGATGCAAACTGGTTGCCACGTAAGTCTGAGTGGGTATAATGCAGGATCTGCTTGCCCTCCTCAGGTGTGACACAGTGCATGAGAACTCCGGATGCACTTTGACGATGTAAGTCTTCTCTGACTTGGGTAAAGCCGAACAAGGTACCCGAACCTTGCATTAGCAGAGGGTTCGGCTGGCGACCCTCATGGGGCGTACCCTATCCAACAGAATTATAGCCAAGCTAGGCACCCGAACCTTGCGTTAGCATAGGATTCGGCTAGCGACCCTCATGGGGCGTACCCAACCTGACAGAACCGTGACCAAATAAGGTACCCGAACCTAGCATTAGCGTAGGATTCGGCTGGCGACCCTCATGGGGCGTACCCTACTTAGCCGAGTGGTATACAGCCCCGACTGGCGCCGGGGGCCGATTGTTGGCTCGCATGGAGCGTAGTCGGGGAAGATGACGTCCCGACTGGCGCAAGTACTCGGTGAGTAGCCCTCATGGAGCATCCCGAGTGTATTTTGGCAGACTTGTCCAGCCCCCGAGCGTAGGAGATGGGCTCGCAGCCCTGAGTTCCTGTCACGCGTATCCGGAGCTGGGCCTGCAATATAAAAATATCGGATGAGTAGCATCTGATGATGAAAATAATCACCCGAATAAAATGCATTTTACAATGTATGTAAATACGTGTTCTTCCTCTTTTTGATATTAATTTCCTCGAGTAGTTGACCCCTTACGTTTAAGCACTCTGCCCGACTAGTCATAGCCCCCTAGCGTCGGGAGTTGGCTCATGGCTCTTTCCCAGGCACGCGTTTTGGGTGACTTGAGTTCGTCTTACATGGAGCAGAGTTTCACGGATCGAGATTTATGCTACTCGAGTACTTTTGTAATCATTTAAGAGCAAAAACGGAAAAAAGTAAATGCGCAGCTTATACACCTATTAGGTGTAAGCGGCTGTGGCACTAGCAAGGCCGAGTGAGGAGATGTTTATCAGAAAGCGACTTAGCTGTTCGGTATTTGGGAGTGGGGATGCCATCCTCGTGTTTGAGCTTGTGAGCCCCCGAGCATGTCACTTGTTGTTCTGATAATCCTCAGTTGTTGAAGGTCGAAGGCGGTCGTGACCGACTGCCACAATGGAGCCGTCTGACTTGCGTTTGCGATTCCCAGCTTTAGTTGGGACCGCGTCGTCGGTGTCGTCCCGCTTCTTCTGTCAGGGTGACTTGTTGTCATCGAGGGCCTCGGCAACAGCGTTGGCCGAGTCGGCGTACTTGTTTGCCATGTCGAATAGGGCCTTGACAGAGTTGGGAGGCTTCCGCGTGAATTTGTCGATGAACGAGATGTCTTTGACTCCTTTTCGAAAGGCGGCGATGACGACCTCGTCCTTGATCTTCGGGATTGAGTTCCTCTTCTCAGAAAACCTCTTGATGAAGTCACGAAGAGACTCGTTCTTCCTTTGACGCAACTGATATAGGTCGTATTCGGAAGATGGCCTCTCGTATGTTCCCTGGAAGTTGGTGATGAAACGTTCCCGGAGTTCTCCCCAAGAGCCGATTGATTGCTTGGGAAGTCCTGTTAGCCATGTCCTCGCTGAGTCGGCTAAAGCAACTAGGAGGTAGTTAGCCATGACTTTGTGGTCACCTCCAGCAGCTTGGATTGCCAGAGTGTATGCTGTGAGCCAGGACTCGGGATCGGTCTTGCCGTCGTATTTTTCGATGCTTGTAGGCTTGAAACCCGACGGCCAGTCGACCTGTTGTAGCTCCTGGGTGAAGGCCGGTATGCCTTCGTCTTCATGAGGACTCCGACCCCGACTACGGCGGCGAAACCACTCGTGGTGGAGGCCGAAATGCTCGTTCTCGTCTTCCAGTTGGCGTTGCTCGTCTACTTCTCGTTCGCGGCGCCGAGCATTGGTGTCCTGCCGAAGATCACGCCATAGTTGGCCTCGGAGATCCCGGTTGTCCCGACGGTCACTTCGACGTTGCCAGTTGTTGTTTGGGTTGCCGAATGACGTTTGGCGTGACTCCGTGTGCAGCTGACTAGAGCCGGCCACTCGGCGTCGCTTTGAGGTAGACGAGACTGCCATTGGGGATGCCGACCGGTTGGTCGGTATGAGGGTATCTCCCGACTGTTGGTGCTGCTGACATGCAGCAGCGGTAAGCATGGCTTTTATCCTTGCGATCGTCGGGGTGGCCTGATGATCAGGCCCAAGCTGGACTGTGTCCAGTAGGGTTGCAGCGGCCACGATGTTCTGTTGGGGAGTAACGAAGACATCGTGGTCGCCGACTCGGGTTTGGAGGATTTGCTGCTGAGCGGTTTGCTCAGCCCTGCGTAGATCGTCGTTGCGGGCGTGCAGGCGTCTTGCTTCTTCCTTCTGTTGTTCTTGCAGTCGGCAGGCCTCCTCCTCTTGTGGCTCGTGTCGTCGGCATGATTCCTGAATAGGAGTAGAGCCTCTGGATGCCATGAAAATTTCTCGCGGCGGAGTGAAGCTTGCCGAGCTGGTATCTGACTTGGAGTCGGAATCCGACTGGGAGTCGTAGTCCGACTGAGAGTCGTAGTCGGAATAGTTGATGGGGATGAGTGTAACTCCGACCTCCCTAGATCCAATCTCAAGCGGCTCGGAGCCGTATCCGAGTCGAACTCCAGGGGATCGGGTTTGCTGCGTCGGATGTAGATTGTAGATATCCGCGGCGTCGCCGAGTCCGAACGGGAAGTTGACGATCTCTTCCCTTCTCGGCCCGATCTCGGCTGGCTCAGAACCGAGTCCGAGTCGAACACTGGAAGGAAGAGTTGTCCCTGGACTCGGGCGTATTGGAGATCGCCGCAGCATGTCGTCGAAGATTGCCGCAGCGTCATGTGGGCCGACTGGCGCGGAGTCAGCTGGTTCCTCGGCCGGTTGGATCGGGTCCGTGTTGGCCAGGGTGAGATTGCCGATCTGGTCGGCGACGAAGTCAAGGCTTCTGAATGCGATTGTATCTCCGGGGGGGAGTTTGCCGCCGTCGACTTCGGTTGCTGGATCCATCGAGCTTGTAGATGTAGATCGCGCCGAAGCCCCTACCTGGCGCGCCAACTGTCGATGTTTTACACCGGCAATAAATATATGGGGCTACTCGGCGGATGGAAACTCGGTGGATTGCAAAGGAACACAAGGAAATTTTATACTGGTTCAGGCCCTCGATGTGAGGTAATACCCTACGTCCAGTTTGTATGTATTCCTTTGAGGATATACGGTGGTAGTTCTAATGAACTGTATGGCCGTGTGCTTCTATGAGCTTATGTGTGCTCTTCTGCCCTCATGGGGCGCCCTGCCTCCCCTTATATACTGGGGGACAAGGTTACAAGGTAGGAGTCCCCATCGGATTACGACTAGGAGATCTCCCCTTAGAGATATAACGTACCCGACTAGGACTGTATATTCCTTTCTATACAAGGCGAAGTCTGCCGAATCTAGCTATATCTCTAATTACAAGGCTAGGCCCATCCTCTATCCGAGTGGCCCATATGCTTGTCATGAGGTACCCGGGGCCCATGGCACCCACACAGCCGGCACTAGTGGTCCTGCTATCGGGATAGCTTCAGTTTCTGCAACTAAGGCAGTCACCGGCTCAGCAAATGAGCTTGTTAGTGTTGGCTCGGCTGGGGTGGGCTCTGTGACAGGAGTAGTCGGCATGGTCTTTTTCAGATCTATGTCTATTCGCCTCCTGTACAATGAGTCAAATATCAAGATACTATTACGATGATCAAGACTTTCAGAAGAATCAAGGCCGCTTACCTCTTGGAGGACTTGAACTTCCACGAGGGGGCTCCAGATGTTGACGGAGAAAGGCTGCCAGCTGTCAGGCTAGTTGGCGCTGCAATCGGTGGTGGCGTTTTACTCCTGGTCGGCCCAGTCTCTGGTACGGCCAACTGGGGTGTTGAAGCACTCGGTGGCGCTGCTCTTTGGCTCGATATCGATGATCTCATACTCGGCGGCGCTAGCCTTGGGCTCGATGTTGCTGAGCCTGGTGGTGTTGGTCTCGGGCTTGGGGAAGATGGCCTTGGACTCAGCGGTTGGGGAGCTACACTGGTGGTGTCCTTTATCCTCAAACTCCCAGCTGCGGCACTCGGCCTGCTAGTTCTCTTCTTGCCCGGGTCTTCGACAGGTTCTTTCCTAGCTCTCTTGGAGCTAGGCTGGGCAGCAGAGGGTCTCAGTGGTCTCTTCTTCAACTTGACGGCCGATAAAGTTTGGGAGTCATCATCAAACTCCTCACATTCCTGCAGGTGATTCAAGCAACATACATCACACATTGCAAGGCAATTCAGGATATGCATCTATGAATATTCATCATGGATTGACGGCAATTCAGCAACCAATACTTCAATATTACCTTTGGACGAGGCCTTTTTGTGTTGTAAGCCACGATTGCGCGCTCAACATCTTCAGTCTCGACCACCCTGTTGGCAAAATAACTAAGCAAGATATCAGTCACCTTATGCTTGTCTGTCAAATCTAGGTATTCTCGGCTAGGATCATTTTTCCCTTGGTAATCCCAGCCAAAATGGCTTCTTAGCTTTAGTGGCCTGATACCCCGGGTTAGGAAACGTCTGGCCACCCAGGGGCCAGTCAAACCAGTGCTCTTCAGCTTGTCAGTCTTATCGATCAACGTATATACTTGGCCCATCTCCTCAAAGCTTGGCACAGATGACCAGTTGGGCACAACCTCCGGGGATAGACCAGTGAAAAGGGGCAGACGTGGTTCAGGATTGGAGCAATAGAACCACTCTTTATGCCAACCCTTAAGGGAAGATTTCAAGGGAATGTGAAGACAGATCTTCTTCATCTCATTCCTAAGCTGAAGACCGGCTCCCCCTATCACCTGAACTTTGTTCTTAGAGGGCTGAGGCTTGATGTGGAACAAGTATCGGAACAGATTGAAATGGGGTTCCACACCCAGAAAGCATTCACATGAAGTTGCAAATATAGAGATTTGTAGAATGGAGTTGGAGTTCAGATTTACTAGCTCTAGCTCATAGAAGGAAAGAAGTTGGCGCAAGAAATCCGAAGAAGGAAGAGATAAACCCTGATCAAAGAATGAAGCAAAGACTATAGTCTCACCAGCTTGGGGCACCGGGATCGATTCCCCTTCAGCCAGACGCCAATTGATGACCTTGCGGCTCTGCAATCTTAGTTGTTTCTCCAAGTACTTCAACTTGGTCAAGCCGCAATCCGAAGTCTGCCAAGCCTCATCAGACGCCTCCGGGATTTCTGAAGCTCTCGGCATTGCTGGAGGCGAGGAGATTTAGGGGAAATGCTACTAGGGGCTTGGAATGGACGCGAAGGAGTGGGATCGCCCGAGTTTCGGGAGGGAAGAGCTAGCAATGGCGAACCCTAGCGAGGCGAGGTGCAAAATTTCAACGCAGAAGTTGGAAGACGAACAGATTGGTGGATTGGAGAAGATGAGGGAGTCTTTTCTCTCTCTCCCTGCTTTTATAGAGCATGTGCTGATAAATGGGCTTGGGCCTACAAATTCGGTACTGGGCCACAAGATATGAGTTTCTACAGTAACATGCTCAAGTTGGGCCACTCGCTGGCTGTATTAAAATCACAGTGCTGGTGCTACTTACAGAAACCAATCAAATAATCAGATATACTTCATGCTAAGCCTACAGCCGAGTGCATACATTCGGGTATCTGTATTATTTACCAGGTATTGAGGATATATCCTTATAAGGATCCTAGTCAAGCAAGTTATATCTTTAGAAGGAGATCCCTTGGTCATAGTCCAACTGGGACTCCTACTTTGTAATCCTGTCCCCCAGTATATAAGGGGAGGCAGGGCACCCCCTGAGGGTAGAATCATCAGGTTCATCAGAATCACCACCAAACATCCTCAAAGGAAATACACCACAACTGGACGTAGGGTATTACCTCACATCGAGGGCCTGAACTAGTATAAACTCTTTGTGTTTCTTTGCAATCCACCGAGTTTCGATCCGATGAGTAGCCCTATATTCATATTGCCGGTATAAAACATCGACAAACAGCTAAGTTGCTTTCTGATAAATATTTTCTCCTTTATATGATATTCTTATTTAAATGGGCCAGGAGGCAACTCACTTCCCTATGGTTTGACTTGGATGCAGTTTAGCGCCAGTCGGGATCGGATCTATAGGGATGAGATTGTCAATTCCCCCTTAGCCTCGCCAATGCCGCAGCCGGTTACACCTAATAGGTGTACATACTGTGCATTTTCTATTTTTGCTCTTAATGATTGTAACAATACTTGAGTAGCATAAATTCCGATCCATGAAGCTTTGCTCCATAAAAGGCGAACTCAAGTCACCCAAAATGCGTGTCTGGGAAAGAGCCGTGAGCCGACTCCCGACACTCGGGGGCTATGACTAGTTGGGCAGAGTGTTTAAACGTAAAGAGTCAACTACTTAGGGAAATTAAAATTAATAATATGAGGAACACATATTTACATACATTGTAAAATATTTAGATGTTCTTCGGGTGATTGTTTTCTTCATTAGATGCTACTCATCCGATATGTTTATAATACAGGACTAGTTCAGGATACGCGTAACAGGAACTCATAGCTACGAGCATATCTTTTACGCTCAGGGGCTAGATCGTCTGCCATGATACACTTAGAGTGTGACGCTGAGGAGGTGGCGGGGACAGCTATTTATAGGGGGAGGAGGAGCTAGGGTAGGCGGCGGAGGACGGCGCGGCTCTAGATTTGGCGGTGGCGATTGCACGAGGGGCGGCGCAGGCTGGGTGGTCTACGCAGCAGGCCGAGCTGAGAGCAGCAGGGGCGGCTCGGGCTCGGGTCAGCTTGGTCTCCAGACCGATGGAGAGAGGAGGAAGCAAGAAGAAGAAAGGAAGGAGGAAGAAGAAAGGAAATAAGGAGGAAAAAGAAAAAGGAGAAAAGGGAAAGTGGAAAGGAAAAGAAAAGGAGAGAGGGCTTTTCTGGAAATTTCCCGAATTTAGAAAATTTGGAGATTTAGGAAATTTAGGGAATATAAAGGATATTTAGAATATTGAAAATTGAGGAAATGAAAAGAATATTGAGGCATGTCGAATATTCGAAGATTTTGAATACTAGAATAGTTTTGGGAATCTAAAATCTAAGATTATTTTATGAAAATTGGAAGATATTGGAATATTTGGGTATTTGAGGATTTTCATCACTAAGCCACACCGCCCCCATACTGATTGTCATCAAACGGAATGATATAATGACGAATAGCTCTGATGTCACAAGGAATTTGTCACAGAAGGTCATATGTGTTGTAGTTCCTTGTAACGGACTTATGCAAATATTATATGGTTCATGTGGAAAATATTTGTTATTCTTTTTATAGAAACACCTAAATAAATGTAGTGTGGAGCTTATTTCTAGACACTACCTCAAGACCCCATTGGGATTGCTCTAAGCAATATTGTGAAATCTTCGCAGCATATTAAGGTTGCGTTCGTTTCCATTTTTTCTCTAGATTTTTAAAACGGATATTTGCTCTATGCCTCTAAAAATACGATTTCTCAAAAAAAAAAACTTTCTTCCCCCTATTCTAAACTATTTATAAAATTTATTTTTTAAAGTATTAATTTATCGTGTTAATAAAAAAACAACCCGCATGAACAAAAGCTATCTCAAACGCAGTCTAAGTCATCTTTTTCGCATGTACGTTTGGGATGTGGTCCAATGGAACGTTTGTGGTTTATGGTTAAAGGGAAATATGCTGTCTTTTATAAACCAGAAACACTCATTTTGAACTTTATTCTGAGGCACCAATAGTTTCTAAACATTATGGATTCAGCATCTTGGAAACAGTGAAAGCATGATTGCGATGCTGCCAAATTGATGTGCATCCCTCAATTCGAAAACTGCACCAGAAGTTCTCCACCTTTAATAAGACATTGCCTTTTGGATTCACAACTGAGAGTTTTGCCTGGAGACTGGAGAGCTGGTGGTGTCTCAGAGTTTTGGCAAAACATCAGGATATATACCCCAGCTGAGGAAGTCCACAAAGTGGTCAACGTTTGCTTTTGCCATGCATCCAGCTACTCCTTCCGTTGCCGAATATAAACATTTTTAGAATTCAAAATTTATACATAATATAAATATCTTTACAGTAATACTGATCCCATTAATAACTTGTCATTTAAATTTTTCCTTATCTTACCCAAATAACTCTCCCTCTTCCAAACACACCTCATTTTATGAGGAGCCCCATAGTAATCTCTCTAATATTAATCTCTACTAAACAACCTAATACTTATATTTAGGAATAATGAGGGTTCTGAATGGTAGCCATACATCAGAAGTGACATGTACACATGTAAACATGCATGTTCGTTTTTGTGCAAAATTCACACTAAACTATGTGAGCCGTACATTAATCGGAAAGGAACACTAAATGTTGAGTGGCTGTACGTGCTTCTGCCGATACATGTCCATCTTCAGGAAAAGCAAACAGGAACATAATGTAAGGAAGTTGATAGATATACCTTCCAGTCATTCGCGGTTTATTTCATTTCATAAAAAGTGTTTCAGATTAATAATCATCAAAAAAAGCATAGTGACTGGATAGGTTCATGCTACCTGCACACCAGGCACTGATAGAGGGTTCCCGCTAAAAACCGTATTCTCTGTCCTCTAAATTCAAGATCCAGCACTTATGTCTGACAGCTCGTGGGGTACCAGACGAGCGTCCACTTATTGTTATCAAAGAGAACGACGACGGATTGACTCATAAATACAAATTAGGATCTCCTTTGGTTAAACCAAAACATCTCAGCAAACAACAAACCAAGATAAGGAGATTACATGAATGATACATGATAGAGTCACAAAAGGTCACGGTTTATCTTGCTACGTACTATACCGACGATAATTTCTTACATGGCAATGGAGTGATATATTTTTGTTTCGAGCAACTATTCTATCTTTACCAGCAAGTACCACATATATCACATACAACATGATTAAATGCATAATGTGTTGATTATATATCTAAGCTCCCTACTTTTTGCAGAAGGCTTTGGATGAGGTGCGGGAGTAACAAATTATCAATCGGCTTTCTCGACCCACAGGTTATGGACATGACAATGGTTTCCCAACAGCTGAAGGATGTGGTGGAGTACTCAGTATCAGCTTTGAGTAGGCATATAGAGAAGGACACAATTCTCGTGCCATACCTTAAGAAGTACGGGTCATTGTATCCTTCGGTCATATTTACTATTTAGATCTTTTCATTATATTACAACTATTCATATCCTTCCAACTTCTCATATGCATAGGGATCATTGGATTCTCCTTGTCATTGAAACACATAGGGACCACGATTCCCGTTGGAAGGGCAAATCCCTATACCAGGAAATCAATGACATCATGAACACCATGTTCAACCACTACAAGAAATCAACTAAGAGAACTGAATGAAGTGTGAGGACTAACTTTCCCTACCTCAGACAACCCGCAAGGAACAATCGATGTGGCTTCTATGCGATACGATATATCATGCATTTTGCAGATGACTACTATGTCAACAATGAAGAGGTATATATCTCCTTGCGACGCATATACAATACAACTATACTAAGTTTGATATTTTATATGACATACTAAGTGGTTCGAATGCAACAAATGGGTACACGTGAATTACTAGATCATCAAGTCTAGACCCTTCAAGACAAATTTGCCTGCTTCATTGCTAGGGAAATCCTTTCTCCAAAAGGCACATACCATTTGTTGAGAGACTACCGTAATAAACAACTAAAAGAAGTGCCAGCATCTCTACAAAACATTAGTTTATCAAGGTGTTCATTAACAAAGTAGTAGCTAGGCTTCTTATAACGACATTAATTACTCTCATCTTCGTAACGATATTTAATATTAATGATCGTATGTGATGTATAATTAATGACGGACATTAACTAGATGATGTATAATTAATGAAATTAAATAATTATATGTTTACATGTGATGGACATTAAGTAGTAGATGTATAATTATTAAAAGTAAATAATTCATTTTATTTCAGTTGAAGGCATCTGTCTCGGTTGGGAGAATAACCGGCACTGATAATTTTGGCCATCAGTGCTGGTTCAAGGCACAACCCAGGACTGTTGATCTATCTAGGAGCCCGTCACTACTACAAAATCAATTTTCGCATACCAAAACTTATTTTCACGGGCGAGTGGAGCACGCGCATGGCTCCAGGTGTTTGTAAAAATCGGGATTTTCACATACGGGCGTCACAACCGCATGTGAAAACCGATTTTCACAGGCGACCCTCCTAAGGAGGCCGCTTACGAAAACCGATTTTCACAAGCAGGCATATTAACTCCCCCGCCTACAAATATTTTTTCTAAAAAATAAAAGAAGCCCTAGAAGCCACCACCGCTGCCATCGTTGCATGCAGCTAGCAGCCGGTAGGTTGCGGTTGAGGTCGTCATCGCCATCGAGGTCAAGGTCTCATCGCAGTCGAGGTCATCGTTGCACGGCTAGGAGAGAGAGATAAGGGGCACCGGATCCAGACCTCCCCAACATTGTCGTCATCGGATCCGTATCTCGACCGCCCTCCCGAGGCTGGCGTCGTCGTTGCCGCTGCTCCCGTGCCTGGGGGCAGCGGATCCGCCCCTCCCGCGACCACCGCCGATGCTCTCGAGCCCGCCGCCGGCCGCTCCTGCCCGTCACTGCCGCTCATGAGGCCAGTGTAACGACCCGTTCTCTTTTACCTGTTGGAATTCATCTTCCCGAGTTCGAACTCCTCTCCTATCCTGTTCAGCTGTGCCCCAGTTTTTCTCTCCCTAGCCAGCCGACTACCTTTTCCCCTTGTGCCGAGTAGATTCCTACTCAGTTCCTGTGTCTTGCCTTTTCCCTTGTGTCACTCGGCCACCTTTGCTGCCGAGTAACCTTGTGAAGTTGCCGACTACTTTGATAATCTCCCCGTTGCTTATCGTCTCACCCAGTTGCGCCCCTCTCGTTGGACGCCGACCACCGACGTGGAGAAGTAACCAGCTTTCACCTGCTCGCAGCATCGTTCGGACCAGAGGACAATACCCCGCTGCATCGCTTGGACCAGTGGTTAGTCAGCAACTCTGTCAGTGAGGCTCCTCCAACCCGTCCTTGCTACGACCTTAGTGTCTTATCGCCGCTACAGTGCCTACCAACTCCACCGGCCACGCCCAGCTCCAAAGTCAATCTCTGTCTCAATGTCTTATCGCCTTGACAGCTTAACTTGACTCCTTTTCTCCATCGCCCTGCGTCGACGCGCCCTTGCCTCACGCGCCGGCTATAAGTGAGCATCTATGCCTTCTCTTTTCCCTTGTTCTGCAACCCGGCCATCTCTGCTAAATCATCGTCTTCTTCATCCCCATCATCGGAGCTGTTTCCTACTTCCCGAGCTCCCTCGCCGCTGTTTGCTGCTTCGCCCGGAGCTCCTAACCGGTGAGCCTTGTTGCCCGGTTCGCCAACTATCTCCGCCGACTGCTATCCTTCTGTAGTCGACTCCCGTGGCGTTCTTTCCCTTAGTGTTTTATCTCTTTCCAGCTTATCAGTGGTTGTCTTTTTTGCTTGTCCAGAGCCTGAACCGGAGGACGATCCAGAAGCCGTCTTCGCCGTGGAAGATCCTTCTCTGGAACAAGGCAAGCCCCTTTGACCATATTGTCTCCCATATATGCAAAAATTATGTTGTTTGCAAAATATGCATACCTAGTTTACACTGTAAATTGTTTGGCCTCGGTCTACAAGCGCAACCAACGGACCTACCCAGTAGTCGCACTTACTTTGGTAGGACTTTGATGTATTTCTCCCTTGAAACCCCCACAAATGGCACGTTGGCATCATACCTGTTGGGTACGATTGCCGAGTAGAATGCTTAGCCTTGCATCGTTGTTTGTCGTTGGGAAATATGGGTTTTTGCTCAATCGTTTGAAAACCCGGTACTCTGTGTATCGGCGTGTTTGTGAAATAAGTACAAGTTTGGGAAAACCTTGAGGTACAGGGTCAGTGCCTGTGTGGCCTGGCTATGTATTGTCGATAAGGACCGTTTCCTTTGGGAATTTCATCCGAGCATTTTTACAGTGCGACCAAACGGGTAGTTTGGGCTGCCCCTGGCCGAGTAAATTGTAGGTTTAGGGAAGTCTGGTGCCGACTGGAGTGGACTCATCTGAGTTGTGGCTCGTGGGCCCTGGTGCTAATGGTGGTTGTAGCCGACCTGAAGCATTGATCCTGTGTGGATCTTTCTGCTGGCATTAGATAACCCTAGACTGGCTTTGAAAATAGCCTTGTCATAAACTTCCGGTACAGGCCAGTACTCGGTGTAAGTTTCGTGTTGTTTGGGTAAAGCGTGCACCCTCTGCAGAGTTTTAGCTGAACTGTTCGAACAGCCGTGCCCACGGATAAGGGTGATGTAAGGTGATTCCCATAGCGTAGATTTGTTTGCCAGTGGTTTGTGAAACTGATTTATGGGAAGGAAATCGTGACCAGAGTTTGCCGAGTAAGCAAACGGAAGGCCTGTGTGGCCAGAAACGGGCCTGTGTGACCTGAGGTGTTGAAGCACCATAAGCAAGTGTGTGAAAAGTAATCAAGAGATAAGTCTTCGGGTTGTAGCCAGAAGACGATAAAGAGCATGCTCCCGGGTTGTAGCCAGGGCAGCAAAAGTTTGAGCTAACTGATTGTAGCCAGTGTAGCGGATATAACCGGTTGTAACCGGAAAGTGTTAAAAGAGATAGCTGAGATTTGGTTGTAGCCGAGTCTTAGGGTCAACGGGTGGTTGTGGCCACTCGGGAAAACAGTAGACCGAATGGAGTGGTCGGAGCCACTCGGATGTTAATCTAATGTAAAATGGAAGAACATGATTCATTAAGTGGCGAATTGTTGAAAAGCAACTTGCGGAATGGATCGAGGTGTGAACCTCTTTGCGACAACTAAAACTTGACACACTAGCATTTTGACAAGCAAAAATGTTTCTAAAAGCAGTCTTTCGCAAATGAAACTCTTAGCCCCCTTTGTCCAGTCGACATGGCACCTTTTCCCGGCTTGCGGAGTACGACAGTACTCACCCTTGTTTATATATATGTATAGTAGGTCTCGAAGAGAAAGACGAAGACCCGACTGCCGCTGAGTTCTTCCAAGACCAAGCCGACTACGAGAACTTCTGAGGTTTCGAGCCTAGTTCCCAACCAAGCCTGTGGTGTAGCTGTGTTCTTCTGCCGAGTGGTTTCTCCCTGCTTCCGCCCTGCCTGTGTTGTTCTCGCTAGTTTACCCTGTTGTTGCTTTTGACTATCCGGGGCCTGTCTTGGATGGAAACTTTTGTATTATATATGTATGTACTCTGATATGTATATGTTGTACACTGAGTGGTATCACCGATGACTATGTGCGTATCCGACTACTGATCCAGGGATCGGGTACTGTGTGCACATTGTGGGCCCCTCCCGAGGGCGGCCCACAGCCAGGGCGGCGGATCCACCCCTCTCGCAACCGCCACCAACGCTCCCTAGGCCACAGCTCCTGCCCGTCGCCGCCGCTCGCGAGGCCGCCGGGGCCGCCGCCGATGCTCTCGAGCCCGCTGTGGCCGCTCTCGCCACCGGCTGCCGTAGTGAGGACATGAGAGTGAGAGAGAGAGAGTAGATAAGACTGAGGAGGGGAGAGGATAGGGATGGAAGGAGAGAAAATAAAGGGAGTAGGTGTGTGTGGCCTGGTTTATGCGTAGTCTCCACTGCCTACGAAAATCTATTTTCGTAGATGGGCTTCTTAATAGGTCCGCTTGCGAAAATAGGTTATTTTAGCAGCGGGCTTCTTAAGAGGTCCGAAAATTGATTTTCGCAAGCAGGCCTTTACCGGATATCCCTCGAAGATTTTACATACGAGCCTTCTTTTACTCCGTTTGTAAAAATAAAAGAGGACGTTTGAAAAAATCAGTTTTGTAGTAGTGCATTTTCGCACGCTTCATCTGTCCCGGGTCTACAACCGGGACACATGAGCGGGGATAGGAGGGGGGTGGGGAGCTAATGTTTTCTGTAGTATAGCTAAAGCCTCCGTCTCTGTATGATCCACAAGAAGGCTAGTAGAATCTAAAATAAGGAGAATAATAACAAGCATAGTACACAACAAACATAAAACAGTTTCAGCGGCAAAAATAAGAAAGAATTTTTCGGTGTCCATTCGTGTGCATATACACCCAAATTACAAATAGTTCTGAAGATTTCGTATATATATTGTGTACATATACATGGACACCACGTTCCAACAACGTTTACGTCAATCTCCATGTGCGACCTCACCCATCCTACCCAAAACTTTTAAATATCCGAGTCCACAGCTAACTGATAAAGAAATGATAATTAAATCAGCCTCCTCAATCGTATAAAAAATTTGAAAAAAATTATATGATAACTAAATCACCCTCAATATATACGTGTCGCTAACCTAACAATCTAGAGACTGTAGGTATACTATTTCAAATTTACTACCATCACGCTAATTACTAAAGATAGGAAACTGTCGTAGCTTTATACTGAGTGGCAACACGTGGCCCGTACAAGCATCAGCGTCAGCAATTTCAATCAGCATCGGCCACGGGCGAATCTCACTGTTCCTTGGGCCCGGCAAGGCCCGGCAGCAGGCAGGCAGGTGGTGCGTCCATTTCTTCGTCTCTGTGTCCTTGTCGCCTCGTCTCGTCACACGACCGTCTCGTCGCGTGGGTGGTTCAGTGCAGCGTGCACGCGAGCGCCAGGGACACGGCGGCGGCGAGGAGGACGACGAGGGAGCACGGCGCCGCAGCCGCGTTGACCTGGTCGCCGGCGAGGTACACCATGGTGTCGTTCATCAGGGGCAGCCAAGCCGAGTTCTGGTCGGCCGACTTCACACTGCAGGCGACAAAAGGAGACGTATTAATCAAACTGGTGTAAAAAAATAGTAATATATATGAACACAAACGTGAGGGAAAAAAACGCAGCTTCCGTAAGAAAATTTGCGTGGAAGGAATCGGCGTCTAGCGTGACTAGCAAGGTAGTAGCTAATATATGTTGTGCAGGACCGTGCCGACCTATTTCTCGGTGGACCATACATATGGTTGCGGCGGCACGGGCAAACAGATGAAAGCAAAGCTGCAGCCACTGGCGTCTACCGACGAGCTAGCCGATGTCACGTTTCATTTCTAGAGTACAACTCCATCGGCTCGCTTACAAAACGGCACGCGGTTGAGTTGTTAGCCGACAGGCTTATCGGTGCGTGCGCGTCTCCAGTCCAGAGTCGCACCGCACCCGTGCACCGAGCAGCGAAAAGGCGCTTTCCTTTTGCCTTTTGCACGCGACGAAAACGTCGTTTTCTCACGGCTTGACACCATTATTCGCCTAACCCCGGCCGAGAAATGGAAAAATTGCGTTACTGCCGGCCGGACGCATGCCTATTCCAAGAAGAAGGTTGTGACGTTCCGACGGATGCGTGTACCTGGTAGTGCTGGGGCAGAAGGTGATGGCATACGCGGTGTCGCCGCCGGCGCAGGTGAAGGTGGAGGTTGCGTCGTCGTAGGCGTAGCTGTAGGCCCTCGGGCACGCGTTCTTGAAGAACTGCGAGTACGCCGACGGCCTGCAGGTGTTGGGGTTGCCGTACTCGCCGCTGCAGCAGTACTGCGCTGACCCGAACGCCTCGCACGCGCTCTTGCACGCCACGTCGCCGCTTCCGGCCGACGCCGACGCCACGCGCAGGTCGGCCGGGCACGCGCCGTTGAGGTCGACCATGCACCCCGTCGGCGCGCAGTTGCCGCCTGCAGCCGCGCCTTGCGGCGCGACGAGCATCGGCAGGTTGTATCCATCGACCAGGCTGACGTCGTAGAAATCCATCCCGCCGCTACCGTCCATCGTGAACTCGGCCAGCGTCGCGGGCGGGGCCGCGCCGCCGCCGTCGCAGTCCTGCCGGCCGGAGCCGCAGTCGCCGGTCACGCAGGTGAACTTGCCGGCGTCGTCGGTGGAGCAGAGCGTGCGACCCCAGAGCCGGCCCGACCACCCCGTTGGCACCGACATAGTCCGCGACTCGCCCGGCGCGAGCACGAAGCCGGTGCTGTCCGTCCCGGCCGACCCGGCGCTGGACAGGATCCCCGGCCACACAGTGTACTCGCAGTTGTTGGTGATGGCGAACGACTTGGACGCGACGTCTGATCAAACCAAAGGACGAGGAAAAAAAATTAAAACAGAGAAACAAGATGAGCAAAAGCAAGAAACGAGTCGCGCAGCGATGATGAACTGATTGGTTGGTAGCTTACCACGAACTGAGACGAAGAGGACGACGTAGACGGAGACGAGAGCTGCGAGCGCTCGTCCCGCCATTGCGGCAAGTGCAGAGCCCTTCGGTGATGGTACGGTGATGTTAGTAACCGGTCTCGTTAGGAGAGAAACGTGACTTCTGTTAGCATCAGGATTTCAGAAGAATGGCATGCGTCGCTAGTATTTATAAGGAATTTTCCGCACTCTAGATTTTTCCTCCCTCTTATTTGACTAAGAATGATGTTTATGTTGCCGACTAGTCTCGAGTTGTTAAAACGAGGTCAAATCTGCGATTGCAACACTGTAAGTGACTGTCTAATGGTCATTCGCATGATTTTGAAGCCCATCTCAGTCAGAAAACGAACGGCTTGGATTCCATTCTTCTTCACCGGGCTGAAAAATCGACTGAGGCTTATAAAGAAAAGGACGCTAGGCGTTGGACGTCCAACATTTTGTAAAATATTAAATGGTGTTATACTGTATTATTAATAAATATTTTATATGTTTCACCGCTTGATAAAATATTTTAACAAAAATGTTTCAGATGTTTTATCAATTGGAGAAAAATATTTCGTCACTTAAAAAAATGGTTCAACCAAATACAACATCCAAAAGATACTCATCGCAACAAAAAAAAAATCAAAATATGCAACATTGAATCAAAACAGAATGAAACACCTTAATGCACTAAATTGCAACAAGAAAAAAAGTAAGTTGTAACATTATTAAACTCCCATAAAATGAACCCACCTCCGTCTTCTTCTACTCTGGCCACCGGATCCACCTTCCTCTACTCTAATGACTGGATCCGTCTTTTCTCTCTACACCAGTGGTCAGATCTGCTCTCCTCATGCTCCAGATCCAGATCGAGAAAAAAAGGGAAGAACTGCAGGGAGAATTGGCAGGTTGAAAACAAGGAGAACTACGCAAATAAGAAAAAACGGAAGCAAAGGGAGAAGAAACAGGAGAAGAAGGTAAGAAAACTAAACCCCCATTTGCAATGTAGATGATGAACTAGATGAGCAACTTGTTCCCATTGATTGCCCCTCCTCGTATGCACTAGATCAATTGAAAAAAAATCGAATGATTCTACTCGACCTGCATGTTCTGATCTTACCTCTGCTCATGATTTTACCCTTGGTATGGCCCATATCCAGAGTTAGCTCGATCAAAAACTTGGTTGAAACTTTCTCCGCAGAGAATCAAACATTCTTACATTAGAGAAAACACAAGCATAAAAAAAATAGCTTATATGCCTTTCTATTGACGTTCATTAACAAAATTGATTAGGAGCTCTCGTTGTCTTCTTCTTATTAGTGACTAATCATGGCCTAGTCAATAGGAATCATCAACATTTCAGAAACCCTTAATTCACCATATTCCGAGTCATGGCACTATCCCCACCCCCACCCCCCCAATTCACTCATAAGAAAAAGATAAAGAGAAAGGGATAGAGGAAGAGGAAAAAAAAGAAGAGAGGAAGAAGAGAAAGAGGTAGAGGAAGAGAGGAAGGAGAGAAAGAAGAAGAGGAGGAAAGAAGAAGAAATTCATGAAGAAGGGGAAGAGGAATAGGAGGAAGAGAGATGATGCTAGCTTTATAATTTTTAAAATGAGAGATGATGGCTTTATCATTTTGAACATGATAGCTTCTTCGTCTGTGTATATGGTACAAACTGGGATTTTCAAACACAAGTCTGGTGATGTACAAAACACCTCGGTCTCTAATGACTTTGCACATCAGACTGGTTATGCAGCGGTGAGTTGTTCAAAGAAGGATTTAAAAATAAGATATAAAATGCAAAAACGATAAGTTAATTTTGTTACAGTTAAGTCGTTGTGTTCATGTTTTTCTGTGAACAGAGTGGAAGTCAACAATTGCTAAGCAGTCTGAATGCAGACAGTGTGGTCTATTTTGACAAAGCTGAATCAATTTGGTCTGGTTGTGTAAGTTTTTTCTCTAGCATTGTCATATACAAAATCTACGCATTTTGAATCAATTTGTCCTGATTGTGTATGTTTTTTTCTATAAAATGTGTTTTAAACCAGCAGCTAGGAAGCCAGCAGACATACACTGAAATTATGCACCAAATAATTGGCAGCGCTGCTGAGAATTGCAATTTATACCAGATAGTTATTTATAAAAATAAAGATGATCTGGGTTTGAAACATAAAAACCACCTTGCTCTTGTAGATGATGCAGGAAAAAACATAATAGTCATAATCTCCTCTTGTAGACAAAATTTGCAAACTACTCAGAGATGGTGCATGGATCCCCTACTGTTGGTATTGAGGTATATGACACAAAATATGAGTCTTGTGTTAGTCATTTTAGCAATAACTAACAAAAAATATTTCTATTTGTATATAAAGGATTTTGTCGATGCTTTATATCGACAATAATTATATGGGGCTATTCGCAAGACCTAAACTTGATGGATGTAAAGGAACACAATGAATTTATCCTAGTTCAGGTCTTTAAAATGAGGTAATACCTTACTTCCAGCTGTTGTGTATTGCTTTCGAGGTTTTTCTGGTGAGATTGGTTATGGTGTATGTTCTTCGCTTGCCTCAGGAGGCTCCTTGCCTCCCCTTATATACTGAGTAGACAAGATTACAAGGTAGGAATCCCAATCGGACTCAACCAAGGGATTTCCTTCTAGGAACACATTATATCCGGCTAAGACTATATCATTTACCTTGTTATGTAAGGTAATATAAGCCGAGTTCTACTGTATCCCTAATTACATGATCAGGTCCATCCTCTATCCGAGTGGCCATAATACTCTCCATGAGGTACCTGGGGCTCATGGCCTCCACAGTAGCTCAACTCTCGTGCTCAACTCTCGTGCTCTTCGCTCCTACCTAGGGTTTCCACAAATTTGAGCTTTCCTTCGCAAATCCGCAAAGCCTTCCACTTCAATCATCAAATCCCATCGCCTAGAAGCTTTTCCCCAGCTTTTTGATCTTCTAAGATGCCGAGGGCTGCATTCGACATTCCCCACATCCTGACCGGGACATGGCCGACGTCTACTAAGTGCTCCACAAAGCTCGCTTATTTGGAGAAGAAGAAATGCCTCTAGCCGAGAGAGCTCATCAACTGGCGCCCGACCATAAATGAGACAATCCCCTCCCCCGATTCCTACGAGATTGTGGTATTCGCCTCTTTCTTCAACAGGGATTTTGCTCTTCCTTCCTCTGATTTCCACCACGGCCTGCTCGATTATTATCAAATCGAGCTCATTCACCTCAACCCCAACTACATCCTTCAGATCTCTATCTTTGTAACACTTTGCGAAGCTTTTCTTGAGGTCGATCCCCATTTCAACCACTTTTGCTTTCTCTTTCACGTCAAACCCAGCCCTCCAAATCCAAATCTGAAGTCATTGGGGGAGTAGGACTTCAACTCCGCAATGAGATAAGGAAGGTTTATCTTCACCTCCCCCTAAAGACTTCTTTGAAAGGGTGGCATCAGGAATGATTCTACTGCTCCAACCCGGAGCCCTCCTTGCCCCAAAGGTCTTGGTAGTTGGTCGGCTCTCTACTCGGAAGCCTATATGGTTCAAGTGTTGCAGCTGCTGGAGAAGATTGAAGCCCTGAAGGATAAGGGATTGATAGGTCCCTGGGTCGCACGAACCTTTCAGAATTGGCGCACATAGCCCTTGAAGGCCATGATTCATCCTGGATATGAGTACCAGGAGAAAAATGATCCAACTTGGGAGTGTGCCGATTTTGTCAACAAGGACACCGTCACCGACACCTTGCTTGGCTACTTTGTCAGCGAAGTAGTCAAGACTTTGGATGCTCAGAAGGCCCCCAAGCCCTACTGCCTGGGTAGGCCTCGGCCAACAGTAATTTCTTGCCTTCTAGCTATCCTGATACTTGCTTGTGATGGTGGATGTGAACACAGTCTGATTGAGTTTATACTTATATGCAATGTTTGCAGGAATATGCTGACTTCATGTCAGACCCTCCTAGCCAGCCGGCTTGGGAGTCAAGGAAACAGCCATCCAGCCCATCAGCTATCCAACCCAGCCCCAAGAGGGCTGGGAAACAACCAATGAAGGACCAGGCCAAGAAGGACATGCCGACTAAGGCATCAAGCGGTACCATGATCAGGGATCCTAGCAGCACAGCCCCAGTGCCAACCAGCACTACGACAATACCGCCAACAGCTCCACCAGTCTAGCCGGCCACACCAAGTACGGAGCCGACTGGCCCTAGCTCCACACCAACCGGCGCCGCGCCCCCTAGCCCAGCACTAAGCAGCATGACTCCACCGTGCAATCCTTTGGGTTCATCACCAACCACCTCCACCGCTGGCACACAGGGGTGGAGGTTTAAGACTTCCAAGAGGTATGAAATTTTCAGTCTTTAGAAAATCTTAAAATGTGTTGCAATGTCTTGATTGTAGTATAATTATGCAGGAAGCCAAGTGACGCTGATCCCAAGGGGAGAACGCTACCAACCCCCATCGTCCTTGTCTCGACTAAGGCCGAGCCCGAAGAGCCCTAGCCTGAGCCAAGTGTTGCTCTAGCCCCCGAGGTCAAGATGGCACACTCAGCTGAACCACAGGCCTCTCCTAGTCGGGACATCACAAGCGCAGCTGAAGACCCAGTCGCCGAGCCGACTGAAGAGCCAACACTCCCTGAGGACCCTAGACCCAGAACTCCCTCTCCTCCATTGTCCTCTTCATCAGAAGAAAGCGACCTCCCTAGGCTCGAAGTCCCTCTGCCTAACTTCCCCCGAGTGTTCTACTAGGTTAACCCGGATGGAAGTGACAATATGCTAGAGCTGAACGAGGAGGCTGCCAAAAAGGAGCGGATTGAGCTGATGGAGGCCACCATCAAGGCTTCAAGGCAGGTCCAGGTATGTAACTCGGCTGACTATAACTTCAACTTCATGTTGGTTGTCTGATCTTGTAGCTATGTATTGATGTTTTGCCTTACTTGTCAATAATCTTGCCTTGCAGAGAATTATGGACCGGTTTGAAAAGATGAGCTAGGCACCTACCCGGCTCACTCCTCAGATCTCCCAATTTGCCCAGCTCCAGGCTGAAAAGAATGAATTGGAGCGGACCAACAAGGAGAGGGAAGCCTGGCTGAGGGACTCAGTCAATAAGCTGCGGGGCGAGTAGTAGGAGAAAATAGGGACCATCAAAGGTAAGCCTCCCTTCTGCCCGAGTAGCTTCAGGTCTCCTCTGCATGTTTCTGATCTTCAAATTTGCTTGGATGTAGCTCACGAGACAAATCTCCACAATCAGTCCCTGGAAATAGAACGCGTGAAGAAAAAGTTGAAGGAGCTTGAGAAGGCGAAATCCAAAGTGGACGCCAAGTTTGCAAGTAAGTTGCACATCTGCTTGTGAATTCTGTCCGACTAGATATCCAAGCTTGCTTATGTTTCTTCTCTGGATGAACAACCTTCAAGGTAAACGTGCAGACGCAGTTCAATTCCTTCGGCAAGGAAATAAAGGCAATAGAGAATTTGCGGAGTGCCATAGTGGACTTGGTGAAGGCTCTATTGGACATCATGCAGCCAGGCCAAGCTGAATCCAGTTCGATCACTCCTGCCCAGGTGTTGCAACGCCTTCGAGATGCTCTGGCAGTCTTGAAGGAATTCGCCACAGAGCATGCCACCATGGGAATTTCCTAAGCCCTTGCCATGACCAAGTCTCTCTATTCCTAAGTAGATATTGAAGCGGTTGGCGAGGGGTTTGCTGAGGGCACCACTCTAGAGCAAGGACTCGAGCCGATCAACTGGGCGTGGCCCACTGCGCGAGCAATAGCCGAAGAACTACCACTGTAATCGTTCTGCCCAAAAAACAAACTCTTTAAGTAGTCCATGTGTGGGAAAAACAAAAACAATCTGTATATATTGTAAATGCTGTTGTTTGTTGTGAAATCTGACTAAGTGCATGTTTTGTCATAGCCATCATTAGTTTTACCGGACTAGCCAATCTATGCCGAGTGTTAAGGAAGAACTTAAAAAGCGTTTATCCCACAAGTTTATACTCGGCGAGAATTAGCATAATCGTTATAAAACTTCATGACTTAGATAAAACGGACTCAAACTTTAATAATAACAGAAGATGTGTTATCATCATGTAGCCCCCGATTTACTAGTCGATTAAACACAATCGGCGTAGTGATTTAGAGTAAAAACTTTATTTATATATATATATTGAGTACAAAGCTTAGGTATAGAAAAGACGTAGCTGTTCTATGTTCCATGAGTTATTGATTAGGACGCCGTCTTTTGTCTTCAGTCGGTAAGCACCTGGATGTGTTACCTCAGCGATAATTAACGACCCCTCCCATAAGGGAGATAATTTGTGCCTGTCTTTGGTGGTTTGTATTTTTCTCAAAACAAGATCTCGCACCGAAAATGCACGGCCACAGACATTACGACTGTGATACCGACGCATGCCTTGGAGATATCTTGCCGATTGTATAATTGCAATGTCCCTTGCTTCTTCCAACTAATCGAGCTCGACCAGTCGATCTTTGTTTGACTTGTCTTCTGAGTGGGCCCGGACTCTCGGAGAGCCAAACTCCAACTCGGTTTGTAACAAAGCCTCAACACCATAGATTAGGAAGAAAGGGGATTGTCCTGTTGCCCGAGTGACCATGGTTTGTAGAGACTAGAGAATATATGGGAGTTCTTGCACCCACCGCCTTGCACATGGTCATAGTCGGTTGAACACCCTATCCTTGATACCTTGTAAGACCATGCCGTTTGCAGGCTCAACTTGCCCATTGCTCCGTGGGTGAGCCACAGAAGCATAACATATCTTGATGTCGAAGTCGTCACAGAAATCTTGAAAGATGCTACCAGTGAATTGAGTGTCGTTGTTCGTTATCATGCGATTGGGAACTCCTAGCCGGTAAATAAAAACATGATGAAGTCTTTTGCCCTGGCCACCGTGATGGTAGCAACGGGTTTTGCTTCAATCCACTTTATGAACTTGTCCACTGTGACAAACAAGTGTGTGAACCCTCCTAGCGCTTTATTGAATGGCCCGACCTTATCAAACCCCCAGACTATAAAGGGCCAAGGTATTGGGATTGTCTATAACTCTTGAGCTGGTAGGTTTGTTTGCTGAGCAAAGAATTGGCATCCCTCTCATGGCTGAACTATGTCTTTGGCGTCAGTGACTACAGTTGGCCAAAAGAAGCCTTGCCTGTGAGCCTTTCCGACTAACGTCCTTCATGTGGCATGGTTGCCACAGATGCCCAAGTGGATTGATTACAGAATCTGCTTGCCCTCCTCAGGTGTGACGCAACGCATGAGGACTCTGGATGCTCTTCAACAATAAAGGTCTTCTCCTACAATGAGAAAGCATTTGTTCGACGTTTGACTCGCTCGGCTTCCCTGCGGTCTTCCGGGAGCTCGTCTTCCAATAGGAATCGGATAATTGGAGTTTGCCAGTCTTGAAAGATGATTAGCACTTCCCTTGGGGTAAGTTCAGCCCCCAACTACTTGGGATCAGACTTTTTCTTGACTGATGGCTCTCGCAATTGCTCGACAAAAAACTCCAGTCGGGACCACTTCTCACTTGGATCCCATGTTGGCTAGCTCGTCTGCAGCCTCATTGTATTAGCGCAAAACATGTGTAATTTCCAGCCCATCAAACTTATTCTCCAGCTTCCGTACTTCTTGACAGTATACCGTCATGTTGTCGTCCAGACACGTTCAGTTTTTCATAACTTGTTCACCACGAGTTGGGAATCTGTCGATGTTTCACACCGGCAATAAGAATATAGGGCTACTCGTCGGATTGAAACTCGGTGGACTGCAAAGGAACACGAAGAGTTTATACTGGTTTAGGCCCTCGGGATGAGGTAATACCCTATGTCCAGTTGTGGTATATTTCTTTTGAGGATGTATGATGGTGATTCTTGTAAACCTCCGATGTCTTGCCCTCAAGGGGCGCCCTGCCTTCCCTTATATACTGGGGGACATGGTTATAAAGTAGGAGTCCCAGTCGGACTACGACCAAGGGATCTTCTTCTAGAGATATAACGTTCTTGACTAGGACTGTATTTTCCCTGTCGTACAAGGCTAAGTCTGCCGAGTTCTATCATATGTGGGCACCCCGGAAGTGCATTATAAAGAGTAACTATTACGGCAACGCGAACTATCTAGATGGATGGGGTCTCGAATAAAAGCCAAATAAGTACGGTAACCATCCATCCTCATCGCAGACTTGCCATAATCTTTACCCACTCACAATACAAATCCAAAATGCCGAGAGGTGTACAAAAGAGATAATCATAAGGATAGCTTGCCAGTCCTCTCCGTCATACGCCCGTCAAACCACTCGATGGTGGCGACCAAACACGATACGTACCCCAGAGGACTCGAACCACAATAGCTATCCCCCAACCATCTCAATTATACACAACTCATACTCATGTTCAACTAGTCCCCAGGAAAGCGACTAGCCTCACACTTTCATCGCAAGCAATTGATAAACATCACAAGTACTCTAAAAATGGATAGACGAGCAGCAGAGTTATAGGTACTACATAGAGGGTCCACACCCTAGTTCATCACAAAGTGACACAAAAGATTTGCAGCGGAATATAAACACAAAAGATAAGAACCAGTGGTGCCAAACCCATGCACAGGGCAACCGACTGGGGATAGAGCTCAACTCAAACTACTAATTATCCTCGTCACCCTCGGCGGGATAATAGTAGACCACATCAGCTTCGTCGTTGTCCTCACCTGAAAAATAGCAACGTGAGTACGAATGGTACTCCGCAAGACTTACACAATAATAATAGTACAAAGGAAATATGCTGGTTTCTACATCAAGGAAGAAGGCTATATTGATTTGATTTTGCACAAAGCTGATTTTATTGAGCAAGTAATACTTGAAACTATAAGCATTTTGTGAAATAACTCAATCTGAAATTTTAAGACAGCTAGTATATGGTTCTGAAAATGAAATATAAATGAGCACCAACCGTGCTCTAAGCATCATCCATGGGCCACCCTTGCCCAAGCAATTGTGCTACACTAGCACACCATGTTTCATGACTGAAGCCAAGTCATATTTAATAATAAAACCTTTCATATAAATCCATTACTCATTAATCATCAAAAATTCCCTTGCATAGACCCCTCCATCCATGACTATCCTAAGTCAAGGTAACTACATAATCCCAAGTTGGATGCTAACATGAGTAACTAGCACATCAAGCGATCGTCCTGTAACCGTGGACACGGCTATTCGAATAGTTCTTACTCTGATCAGAGGTGTACATCTTTACCCACACGATGTGATAGAAGCCAAACGGCTACACTCTAGTTTGATTCGTACCTGCCGGTACCCACACTCTACACATTGAGTGCGGACTAGAGGTCACAACAGAACCTTTTGCATGCTTAGCCCCAACCACCTAAACCACGTCTGGGCCCCTGGCGACTTAGTCGTGCGTGTGTGATGACTAAGGCGGGCTTACCGTCATGGGAGGCACCTCCGGCCAGTCCAGGCGCGCTCGAGGTCCTCCAACGGAAATCCATCCTCACGACTGACGGACGGGCATAGATGGCTACAGCCTCCCGTGCTACTGAGTTAAGCCGTCCCACTCCCGGCGTGTGGATGTACGTAGGGTGCTTGAATAGATGTTAACATGTTCGGTCCTTCACGACCCAGACGGAGCTACGTGCATCGGGGAAACACCATCCCTTCATCGCCCTATCATCCGTCCAAGTCAAACATATTCTCAATTATACATTAGAAGTGATTCTTTTCAGATTTTAACCCATCCATTCGCTTTAAACTAGTTTTGAACCGACAGCTCCATCTATCGGATTTTGCTAAGTCTAGAATAAGCATGACTAAGCATTCGGTAAAATAAACGTATCTCAAAGTCCTTAATCAGTGGTGACAAGGTATAAACGTGAGATCAATAACCAAGGAATGGAAATGCATACAATTGGGTAATATTAACTCTACCCATTTTCCCCATTTTAAACAGACTGAAGCATGCATATAGATATTGTTTTCACAAACAAATCAATTTATTGAAAACATAGGTTCAATATGCTTAGACGCTTGCCTTGCTGCAGCGAGAAGACACTCTCAACCTCAGGGTCAACCTCCACGTACTCCGTATTCTCTGAATCTATCGATAAATAACGAACATGCAAATAAGAATCCAATAAACATGCTCATGCAAAGATGATCGATAAATTCTAAGATAAATACAGTAGGTAGGGCATGCTCTAATAAGATTTTAGGAGAAAGAACCAAGTCATTTGCATCTCCGGATTGAGAGATACAAAAATAACAAGCCATATACGCTGAAAATGGCAGATTTGGAATTATTTGTGTATTACCCAGTGTATTAGGGGTAATTTGCATTTCCCATTAAGGTTCTATTTGTATGATCATTTTTAGATGAAAGTGTATAACCTACTGGTTCTAACAAAATTTGGTTTACTGAAATTCAAATTAAAATGAAATAAATATGAATTTTACAAGTTTAACAAAAAGAAAGGTTACTGAATTACTTAGGACTATTCTAGGAGGTATTTTTATCAAATACAACTTTTCCACAGTAAGGTTACAATTTTCTGAGTTTAACAGAAGTGGTTTCACATTTTTAGCAAATAGGATGAATTTTCTAGAAATTTATAAAGTTCAAGGCCATAAAAAGGTATACAAAAGATATTTCTATTTTTAGAGAAAAATCTTTTATAGAAGTTCTCACTTTTTATGTTACAAAATTGAAGAGCACATTTTTATGAATTCACAGAAATTTGGTTTACCTCAGAAAGGGGTTATAATGGATTTTATATAAATATTTCAAGTTCTTAAGCACAAAAATGAGTTATTATTGTTTCTTATTATTTTATAGGATTTTTTTGTACAAAAGTGGTAATATTTTATTAGACAGTATTAAAGTTCACAGATTTACAAAACTAACAAAATTGGTTTCACTCAATAATGAGTTAAAATGATCAAGATATGAATTTATAAAGGTAGGGCCTGAGCGCCATACAGACAAAACAGAGTCAGGCGCCTAGGACAACAGAACGGACCGTCCATTCCCAGAGTGGATGGTCCGGCGGGTGAAACAGAGGAGGGCGCGGGCAGATAGAGCCGGAGAGCTTCTCGGCGGCGGTGACAGCGAACGGCGGCTCGGCTGTAGTCGGGCCCCAAAGAGAAAAGATAGAGGAGTTCACGGCGGAGTTAAGGGCGGTCTTCTTGACACCTCGGGTTATCGGAATCTCGCCGGCGGCGAGCTCCAGCGGCGGGTCTTTTTGGGCCGATGAGACAAAAGAGGCTACGGGCTCGGGCTGGCTAAACTGATGCATGCAGGCACTATCTTAGAGCTCTAGGAGTCTCACCAAGCGACGCGCGGGGTCCGACAGAGTCGGCGCAGCAGCAGCAACGTCGAGGACGGCTCAGTGGCGGTGGAAAGCTTCGGCTCCACGACGGTAGTTCACTTCAGTCGGCCTGCGGCTAGGACACGGTGTCTACCAGGTTACAAACTTCCTGAGGACGGCTACGGTGCAAAGAATCGAAGTCGGGCTCACCACAGAGGACGAATCGGCGGTGGCGGCGGATTGACCGGAGAGGAAGGAGACGACGTCGACCTCCCGGTACACTGCGCTATATCCTGATTCCTTCGGCTAGGGGTCTTCTGGGGGCAGGGCGACGGTGTTGGCGCAAAGGCTCGGTCAGACTCGCTCCGAGGCGGCCGGAACGGCGAGATGACGCCGGCGACGGCGCTGCAGAGCAGAGGGCGAGGCACGGCGTCTTCGACCGGCGATCCTAGGGCAACCAAGTATGAAAATGGAACAATCAGAAGGTGCTCATCATGTTCTGGCTAAGGGAAGAGGATGGATTTCACCAGAGGAAACTCAGTTCCGGTCGAACACTCACGGCAGCGGAGGAGATGACTTCACCGCCGGTGATCTTTGGGGATTTCGTCGGTTTTCTCGGTGGGAGCGTGAAGAGGATGAGGAGGAGGTTCTTCTGGCGAAGTTTGAGTCGAGATGGTCGAGGTTTCCCAGATCAGTGCTTATCTCAGTGTCCCTGTGAGCTGTGAGGGAGAAGGAGAACGAGAGGAAGACACGTCTGCCATGCAATGCTGAGTCGTCTCCACTGCTACAGTGTTCAGGGTGGGTCCCACATGTCAGGCAACAATGTTCTACTCATATTTAGCTAGGTTTACTCTATGACTTGTGGGTCCTGGGAGTTAATTCCTATGGAAAAGAGAGGGGTGTGGGTAGGAATGGGGTGAAACTCACTGTCCCAAGACTGGCAGAGGCTTACAGGTGGGCCAGGGTGTTGTGGGTCCCACTGGTCAGTGAAAGATGAGAGGAGAAAACTCCAGAAACTAAGTCTTGCTAGCTGTCAAGCAGGCAGTCTTTGCATTACTGTTTCACTAAGTTAATGAGGAGCATAATTCATGGGAAAATTACTGGAGGTAAAGAAAGATGTGTTTAACCTGCTGACCAAAAATCGTTGCTAGAAGAGGTCTGGTTCATCTCTGGTGAAAAAGCAAAGTAGGCATACTAATCCAGTCTTTCTGCAGTTTAGTTCGTTTCTCCAGTGCCTTGATCTCATCATTTTATGTGTTTTCTTTGGGAGATAAATTAATCCAAAAATTCCTGATGATAGGTTCATGTTGGCACACACTTTGGCAAAAGGGCTCTGTCTAATTAGTCTTTATTTTCATGTGGTGAATTTTAGAAGTAAACTAATTTATTTCAGCTAGCTTCCTAGCTCTGCTGATTTGAGGGATTTCGTTTAAGTATTTATTGAAGTGATAAAATTATGTAAAATTTACAGGGGCTTACTCACATCACCTGACAGGTTTAGGAATTTTTGTAGGATTTTTAGATATATAGAACTTAGAAAGTGACAGCTAGCACAAAGCAAAGGATTAGCTAGGGCTTAACACTAATTACCTTAATTTTAGATTTAGGACTGTGACATCATATCCCTAATTACAAGGCTAGGCCCATCCTCTGTCTGAGTGGCCCATATACTTGTCATGAGGTACCCGGGGCCCATGGCCTCCACAGAATCCCCATGAACCACCAATCATCGGATACCGAGTAATATGGCAATGCGGAGCCCATGGATGAGTGCTTCGTACTTGGCAACATTGTGAGATGCTGGGAAGTGTATTTGAAGGACGTATTTGAGTTTTTGTCCATTGGGTGAAGTCAGAACTACGCCAACTCCTGCTCTAGTGATTCGTAAAGAACCATTGAAGTACATTGTCTAGTATTCAAGCTTGTCTGCTGGTGTAGTTGTCTGAACTTCTGTCCACTCAGCCACAAAGTCGGCGAGGGCTTGAGATTTGATCGCTATCCGTGGTTGAAAGACAATGTCAAACGCCATCAACTCGAGTGCCTATTTGGCGATTCTGCTAGTGGCTTCATGATTATGTAGGGCATTCCCGAGTGGAAACGATGTGACAATTATGACTTGATGCAACTAGAAATAGTGCACCAACTTCCAGACAGTTATGAGTAATCCATATAACAACTTTTGGACTTGGGGATACCGCATATTGGATTCACTTAGGACTTTGCTGACAAAGTAAATTGGCCTTTGAACTTTTTGTATATGTCCTGGCTCTACTCGCTCAACAACCAAAACTGTGCTGATTACCGGAGTAGTTGCCGCCAGATGCAACATAAGTGGTTCCTAGGGCATTGGTGATGCCAACATGGGTGGTGATGCAAGGAACTTTTTGATGTCTTCAAAGTCTTGTTGGGCTTCGGGCATTGAAAATTGTCAACCTTCTTTAGTAGTTTGAAAAAGGGCATGCCCCATTCGTCAAGTCGGGAAACAAATCGGCTGAATGCTGCCATGCAACCGGTTAGCTTTTGTACGTCCTTTTGGCTAGTCAGGGGAGCCATGTTCATGATTGCATTGATTTTCTCTGGGTTCGCCTCTATGCCACGATGTGAGACGATGAAACCAAGTAGTTTTCTCGAAGGTACTCTGAAGACACACTTTTTTGGGTTCAACTTCATCTTGAATCTTCGAAGGCTTTGAAAAGTTTCTTCTAAGTCGGCGATGAGGTCTTCCTTGAATTTGGTCTTGATTACCATGTCATCGACAAACACCTCCACGTTGCACCCGAGTTGAGTGTGAAGACACCGCTAGATGACACGTTGATACGTTGCGTCAGCGTTTTTCAACCCAAATGGCATAGTAATATAGCAGTATGCACCAAACAGTGTCATAAAAGAAGTCTTCAGGCAATCCTCTTCTTTTAGGCTTATTTGATGGTATCCCGAATAGCAGTCAAGAAAGCTAAGTAAGTCGCATCCCACAGTTGAATCGACCACCTGATCTATCATTGGTAGACTAAATGGATCTTTGGGACACGGCTTGTTTAAGTTGGTATAGTTGAAGCACATGTGCCATTTACCGTTCTTCTTCTGGACCAGAACTGTGTTTTTCAACCAATCCAGGTGGTAGACCTCCTTGATGAACCCGGCTGCCAAGAGCTTGGTTATCTCCTCGCGGATAGCATCTTTGTGGTCTTGTGTGAAGCGCCGTAGTCATTGTTTAACTGGTTTGGTGTCCGTATTGACATTGAGGGAATGCTCGATCACCTTCATGGGTACACCAAGCATGTCGAAAGGCTTCCAAGCAAATATGTCCCTGTTCACCTGGAGGAAGGTGATGAGCTCGTCTTCCTATTTAGGGTTGAGTTTGGTCCCGACAAGAGCCGTCTTGGTGGGGTCGGAAGGGTCTAGGGGGATCTTTTTTGTTTCTGAGTCCGCTGAAATTCCTGATTTGGCTGCCCTTTTCGCCGGGATCGTCCTCCTTAGAAGTTCTTGCTGCTAGTCAGATATTGCTTCGTCCGACTGGTGCTTCGTGTGACTGGGCCAGCTCACAACTCTTCTTGTCGCAGGTGAAGGCTTGCTTAACATCGCTGCATAGGGAGAGTACTCCTACTGATCCGGGCATCTTGAGCATCATATAAGTATAATGGGGCACCGCCATGAATTTGGCGGGTGCTGATTGCCCGAGTATGGCATGGTAGGTAGTCTCGAAGTCGGCAACCTCGAAGCAGATGTTATCTGTGTGAAAATTTTCTCGCATGCCGAAGGTGGCTGGCAGAGTGATCTATCCGTGTGGAGTTGAACAAAGGCCAGAGATTACCCCAAGGAAAGGAGCTGTACTCGGCCACAACTCTGATCGAGGTATCTTCATCTCGTTGAGTGTTTTGGCGAAAAGAATATTGAGTGTGTTTCCTCCGTCGATGAGAACCTTCTTCAACTTAATGTTTTTGATGACTGGGTCTAGGATGAGTGGGTAGCATCCTAGATGCGTTACTCGGTCGGGGTGATCCGTGCGGTCAAACGTGATTGCCATCTCAGACCAGCATTGTAACACGTGAAAAAAAAAGAAAAGAAACAAAAAGAAGGGAGCTCCCTGGGCCGGCCATGGGCAAGTCCGGCTCATCCAACCAGCCCACACCCCTCTCTCCCATGCTCCTTCTCCACCAGTGCTCTTTTTCCCTCCCTCTCACAGTCCCTGCCTCTCCCTCTCTCTTCCATGGTTGTCAAGCCCTCAATCCCCTCCCTACAGCACCAAATCTTTGGGGGAAACTAGCAAAACGGATCGAGCTTAATGAGAGGAGCAAGAAAAGGTGCATCTTCGGTGTAAATCCATCCTTCCCCGTCTCTTGCTGCTGCCCTAGGGTTTGGGGTAACCAAGGTGAGCTAGGTTTAATCTTCCCCAGCACAACTTGGATGAATACAATGGAGTTTTACCTTGGGAATGAATGGATTAGTGGGGAGTAAGGCTATTTGAGAGTTTCCCCTCGAATTTCAGGTTAGCAATTTCTGCAGTTTTGCTTGGGGGGGCGTTTTGGGCAACTTAGAGGCCGAACTAAATGTTTTGGTGAACTACAAAGTTGTAGAGGACCATCACATCTATGTGTCTGTGAAATTTCGTGATTTTAGCCCAGGCGGTTTAAGAGTTATGATTTTCCTATGTTGGCTGTCTTGTTCTGATGAAGTTCTGGATAGAACTAGATCTAGGAGGATTTCAAGACACTTATCAGTGTTTTTAGCCTTTCCATGCATGAGAGCCTTATAGTACATTCCATTATGTTTCCAAATTGGTAAATATCATGATTTTTGGGTGAAGGGAACTCCAGTTATGGAATTTTATTGTCAGCTGTACTGTTTCCTTAGCAGGATTTTGAGTTAAGGTTTCAGCATGCTTTAGGCCATCTAAATAACTCTTTCTGCAAGGGTGCATAACACCAAAGTTCTATATTATCGAATTCTCTATTCTCTGTTTAAATTTGATGATTTTTGGACATAAGGATCTGGAGTTATGAAAATGTGAAGCTTGCTGACTCAATTCTTGAGCAGATTCTGTTGTCTGTTTTTAATGGCAGTTTAGGCCATCTTAGAGACATGATTAAAATACAAGCTCTACAGCAAAGTTGTAGGCCTTGTTGTGCAGATTCTAAAAGTGTTTTTGTTTGCCATCATACCCTATATTGTTTGAAAGATGCAAGGAAGTGAAGCAACACTGCTGCAATTGTTTTGCTCGGATGTCGGGTTGGGGCGTAGGAGCGCTTTAATTTCTGTAGCTACTTGTTAGCATGAGTTTTTTTTCTTATCATATATTGTTAAAGCAGGTGGTATTGCTCCAGATCGCACCTAGAGCGATCACCCTTGGAGGAAAGTAAACGTGGTGATGGTTTGCTACAAGCTTTAACTTGCTATTTCTTTTACCTCTACCTTAAAATTTCAGAAATATGATTGCTATACTAAGGCCGCACAAACCACATTACAATCATTTTGACATATGCTCTATGTTTTTTCTATGGTGATATTTATGCTCCTATGTTTATGGATTGATGATGCTCCGGTTGGTATGGTGGAATGATTCATATTGGTTATATGGAGAGATGTTCATGATGTTATATGCAGTTATTCTTCTCTGATAAGGCATTTGCATTGCATCTCATGAAGGAGTACGCGCAGGCTACGATAGCAGAAAACAAAACTTTTCTACCGTGCACACCAGGACATCATGCGAGAGAGGGATCATGAAGCGTTACCACTAGACGCGCAGTGCAGCGGAAGAAGGGTTGGAGAAGCCGGTCCAAGCACTAGCGCGTCGAGGTAGTAGTGGAAGTAGTTGATCTCCGCAGATCTAATCAGCGTCGATGCCGATCAACGCCGCAATGAGCAGCGCCTCCACCGGTATCCACACGTCCGGGGCAGGATCGCCGATTGCGAGTGTACTAGCACTCATGAGCGGCTAGGGTTTGGCTCAGGAGGTGGCGGCTAGGGTTTAGCTCGAGGTCAACAGAAAAACGTGAATCTCCTCGGCCCCTCGCCTCTCTATATATAGACCTCCTCACTCAGGCCTCGTGGACCGAGGCCCAGTAAGAGTCTACTCGGATCTCTATCCGAATCGAGCCCATATTCGAGTCACATTCGAATAAGTGTTCCAACCCTTTAAGCGTGTGACCCTGTAGGTTCACGTTTATTTTGTTGCGACCGGAAACGCCTTTCTAGTCACCCTATTAATAGCAGCCTCTAGCAAGGTATATTAACCCCAAAATATACGTAAAGATCATATCGGCTGAACCTGTAATATCCTCATATACAAATTCCTTTGCCTCACGATATCGATTGAGCTCAAGGCGAGACTTGTGCCTCTTAATAGCTTAATCACTCTCTCGATTCTGTCATGGATTACAAACTTGTGATTGACACCTCAATCACACTAGCATGGCCATGCACTTCCATAATCCATTACATCGAGGGGCCCAGAGATATCTCTCCCGTAAGGAGGGGCAAATTCTATCTTGATCATTCACATTCCACTACATGTTTCATAGCAAACCCGAAGACTACTTTTATAAATACCCAGTTATGGAGAAGTGTTTAGTAGTCCCAAAATAAGCTACTACGTATATTGGGAACCATGATGATCTCAAGTCTAAGGACTCTACATAAACACCACTTGAGACTAACTGATGACATATGAAATCTCTGCAATATCTCATGGCGGGTCTATCCAACATATGTTCACCAACATATGTCCATATTATCGATTTGGTATCTCCGTAACATGATCCATGAGACATGATCATCAATCAATACATATGCTGATGTTAGAATCATATTTAGTTTCTCATATGATATACTGATCAGGGATCATTTAGAAATAGCAATATTTGACATTAAGAGTCTCATGAATAAGTCACGTACTCATTGATCAATAATGATAATGTCTATTTTAAGAAACAAATCAATACATTATAAACATAGCATGTGATATATATAACATCTCCGCATGTTGCCTCTAGGGCATATCACTAACATCTCAGTCATTCATGGGCATATGGAGTTATGTCGTCGCTTGTAGCCACGACCGTACCAGTACAACATCGTTTATTAGGCATAACGATGCGGCTTCATACTTTGTGGGGTATGAAGGCAGGAGACATGGCATTTGCATTGCATATGCATTTTAATTTTTTTTTGGACCATGACATACATGCCTTGGTTTAAGGTTTTGGGAGTGTTTGTGGGAGGCTATGCTTCTCCCTAGTTCGGTGGTGACCAATCCTTATCTTATATGCGGTTGTTTCGCTTGTTGGAGGTATCTCATTACTTGATGTTTGGTTAGTATGAAATTGAAGATTAAATCGATGCTTACTAATCTTGCAGTTTAAATAGCCTGTTAAAGTAGTTTACTTGCTAAGATTTCATATCTCACCCGCCCATTTCTACCTCTCCAGGTACTCAAGTGGCTTTCGCTTGAAGGGTGGGAAAGTAGCAGCACACACTACCACATTCACGTCATCTATTAGTTGGAAAACTTGTGCAGTAATAATAATAGTACCAGAACTTGGAGCCTCTGTTTTTCAGATAACCTTAACTTAGACCTTGTGGTTGTTGTTGGGTTGTTCTTGTCAGACTTTGTTTAATGCTGAGCTGCTCATTAGGATGCTTTATCTTGTTGTGGTACTTAGTTTTATATTCTCCTTATGTTGTTGCTTTCCGCATTTGCTCTAGTATAGAGGTCATGCTGCCGAAATTTTTGTTGGATAGCCTCCTTGCCATCCTTTTTGGTTGCTTTTTAGGCAAGGTTTTGTGGGGTGTTACAGTTAGTATCAGAGCTTAGGATTTTTCTAGGAAAGGAAGATAAGGCTTAATTTGACACACTTGCACAGGTAGGTGGGGGGTACGGGTGTATATGTTTGTTTCTATGCTTGTTTTATTTAATGTTTTCCCTCTTCTTTAGAATGTTGGGATTAATTGGTTTGTTAGTTGTCTCTTGCCAGAGCCGAGAGGCAATGCCTAGGGAGAGAGCAATAGTCAGGCGGAGATGCTAGCTAGAATGCAGGAAATGGAAAATGAGTTGAGGGCACTCAGACAGGCTAGTCGTGAAGGTGCTGGACGAGCTACACCTGGTTCTAGTGCAGCCATTGCTATAGGTCAGGATGAGCCTACTACAAGGGGTCCCAAGAGTGGGGTCTCACTGAAAGAGTGGGTGGGCATGACGCTAGATAATTTTGATGGTAGTTCCACTCCAGTCCAGGCTGCTAATTGGCTATCATATGTTTGAGGACAAGATGGAGGCTTTTGAGGTATTGGCTCAAACCGTGTTCGCTATGGCAACACTTACTGAGAAGGGCGAGGCACAAATCCTGGTGGAGGGTCTGTAGTCCTCGCCACTGCTACACATAGTCCTTTTTTGTTTTGGCAGAGTTTGTTAGGCAGTTGACGGAGGTTTACCCAGCGACTTTCCTGATAAAGATGAAGCTTGATCTAAACAATTTATGTTTAGGATAAGAAGACAGTGGCCACTGAGTATGAGATTGGCTTAAACCAAATTGTTCGCTTTGTTCCACATGTGGCCCATGATGAGGTAGAGAAAGCCAGGCAGTTCCGTCAGGGCCTTAAGCCTGCAATTCTACATGTTGCTTTGGCATTTACTATCATAGAACTTTCGCTCCATGGTGGAGCAAAGCTTAGGAGTTGAAGATGCAGCTTATTTACACCGCTGACCTTTATAAGTCCCTCAGGTGTGTGAGCAGTCTCGGAGTCTGGGGAGATAGAGAGGGCCATTTGGTGGTGTCCGAGTCATAAGAAGGGGAAGTCTCAACGTCACTATAAATGCTTATCATGGGCAGCTCCACTCAGTCTCGCACTTTAGGAGGGACTACTCCTCAGTATCGCCATATCCCAAACCTGCAGTATAGGGATGGTGTGCTTAGGTGTGGTGATCCGCACCGTCTCAAGGAGTGTCGATGGTCTGGCAAGTGCTCCTATTTGTGGGCAGGACCACAAAAATTGGTTTGTAGGAAGAATCCTGATGCCAAGCTTCGATGGGAGCAATGTCTTTCTTCTTTAGCTTCTTAGTGGTACAGTTCAGATGATGGCAGCACCTCCTTCCTCTACGCCCGTAGCTGCCTACACATCAATACCTGCTGCCACCTTCAGATATTCCACCGGTCCCTATACCTCAGTCTGGGGCCTTTCTGGTTGCCCCGCGCCACTACTCCTTTGAAACACCGTGTTCCTTGGGTTCCTACACCGCTGCTCCTATACTATGGTAGCCTCTCTTCTCGACTAGTGGCCTAGGGTATATGCTATGGTTGTTCAGTTGACAACAGAGACTGTGGCGATGTGGTGACAGTATCATTTCAAGATTGATTCTTTTGTTGCACGTGCTCTTTTTTGATTCTGGAGCTAGTTTCTCTATTTGGTCTCGAATGTTTTTGTTGGTCATACAAGATTGGCTATGCAAAGTATTTGGAGAAGCTATTGTGGTTAGTTCCGCTAGGGCCTATTTCTAGTTCTTTGTACCTGTCTGTCTGGTTGTGTTGTTTCTCTTGCGGATGAGGATTTTGTTGCTAACCTCCTAGTAGTCATTCCGTTGGAGGGGTTTTGATGTGATTCTATGCTCTCACACTGTGGATAACGCGAATTGTTAACTATGCTTTCTATGTTTCCTAACTCTTTGTTTCCTGGAAGAACAATCGCTTTACAGCAAGCCACATCAGGAGAGCACCAGCGGGAGTACAGTTTTCCACTTTGAAGTACACCTTCTCTTTGCTTTGTCACTTGGCTACAGACGTGACACAAAAGTCTGGCATCCTTTTTCTGCTATGGTTGATGATCGTGTTGGGCTTTCTTTGTGTGTGGAGGACATTCCAGTTGGTGTGTCGTTATCCTGATGTTTTCCCTGATAAACTTCCTGGTTTGCCTCTCGAAAGAGAGAGCCAGTTTTCAGATCAAGTTGATTCCAGGTACACAACCTATTTATAAGGCACCATACAAGATGGCTCTGTTGAAGCAAGTGGATTAAAGAGGCAGCTGGATGACCTACTTGCTAAGGTTTTATATTGCCAAGCGCATCGCCGGGTTGCACCTGTTTTGTTTGTGGAGAAGAAGATGGCACAAAAAGGCTCTGTGTGGACTATAGGGCACTTAATCAAGTAACGATCAAGAACAAGTATCCTTTACCTCATATTGATGCCCTTTTTGATCATTGACAGGTGCTAAGGTGTTTTTCCAAGATTGATTTGCAATCTGGCTATCATCAAACTTCGAATTAAAGATGAGGATATGAGAAGACGGCTTTCAATACAAGGTATGGACACTATGAGTACGTTGTCATGTCCTTTGGACTAACAAATACTCCCTACTGTCTTTAATGGAGGCCATGAACAGGATGTTGCATGAGTTACTTGGATATTTTTGTGGTGGTTTTTATTGATTTGATATCTTGGTCTACTCTAAGTCCAAAGAGGAACATGAGGTTCATCTCAGTCTTGCCCTGGATGCTCTTAGGAAAAAAAGTTCTATGCAAAGTTGAAAGAAGTGTGCCTTTTGGCTTTTGAAGTGAGCTTTTTGGGACATGTGATTAATCAAGATGGTATTATGGTTGATCAAAGAATGTTTGCCTCAGTGGTAGGATGGCAAAGGCCAACCAACATGACAGAGGTTCAGACTTTTGTTTTCCCCAGAACGAATTGGACTCGTTTGTCCGTTATTATAGGACAGTTTGTGAAGGGTTCTCCGTAGCCGCGTCATCAATTGCAAAACCAATGACTAAGCTGACCAAGAAGGGTGCTCCATTTATATGACTAGTGAATGCGAGGCCAGTTTTTTGGACTTTGAAAAGTAATTGGGGCTGAATGTGCTCCTATATACTTGGCCTTGCCTGAAATGTGGCAAGCCTTTACTTTGTATACGGATGCCTCCCGTATTGGGCTTGGTTTTTGCTTATGCAAGAAGGCAAAGTAATTGCTTATGCTTCACGACAGTTGAAGAAGCATGAGCGAATTATCCGACACATGACTTAGAGCTAGCTGCAGTGGTCTTTGCATTGAAAGATCTTAGAGGCACTATCTTTATGGTGAGTCATGTGACTATCTTTACTGATCATCAGAGTCTCAAGTATATCTTACTCAGAAGGAGTTGAATTTGAGACAGACGTCGATGGCTAGAGTTGATAAAGGATTATGATATGACTATCCAGTACCATCCAGGAAAAGCGAATGTGGTGGCGGATGCACCTCAGTAGCGATAGGGGTTCCCTAAGGCCGGCGATGCTTAATTTTAGATTTAGATTGTATGGGTATTTCTTTTTGTTATATGGGTGTTGCAAACCAGGAAACTCAATGATCGGTTCAGTCTTCCTACTTGAAGCGTGGTGCATGAGGCTTAGAAGCATGATCGCTTGCTTCAGGAGGTTCAAAAAAGGATTTTCGAAGGTAGACATGAGAGTTCAACATAGATGAGCGTGGGGGGTGATACGTTTCAGGGGATGTCTTTGCGTGGCCAAACAGAAATCAAATGTGAAAGATGGATATTCTAAGGAGGGCAACATCGAATTCCTTATACAATCTCACCCTGGGAGACCAAGATTCCGGGACTTGAAACAAATACTTCTGGTGGAAAAGGATGAAGCCTAATATTGCTAAATATGTGGCAGCATGTGGAAGTGTTGCCAGCAGGTTAAGGCGGAGCACAAAAAAGCCTATAGGTCTGTTAAGCCTTTGGAGATCCCTGAGTGGAAATGGGAACATATTACTATGGACTTTGTAGTTGGTTATACCTCGGTCACCATGAGGTAGGGAGGCTCATACTGGGTTGTTGTTGACAGACTCACAAAACTGCTCATTTAATTCTAATGAACACAACTAACTCTGCACCAACTTGTCCCCTTATATATGAAGGAAGTGGTGAGCTGCATGGTGTGCCAAAGTCAATTATTTTCAGATCGAGACCCAAATCTGTGTCTAATTTCTGGGCAAAGTCTTACAAAGTGCTTTGGGCACAAATCACACACTTAGTACCTCGCCGCTTTCCACCCACGAAACAGATGGTCAATCAGAGCTCACTATTCAGACCTTAGAGGACATAGCTTCGTGCTTGTGTTCTTTCTTGGAAAGGTAGTTGGAGGAATCATTTAGCCTTAGCAGAGTTGCTTAATAATAATAGCTAACCAAGCTTAGTATCAAAGATGGCTCCATATGAGCTTTGTATTGAAGAAGGTGTATCTCTCCCATACAATGTTGGGAAACTTTGGGTGAGAGGTCTTTCGTTGGTCAAATTGGGTTCAAGAGACATCTCACAAGGTGACGTGAAATAACGACAAAACTTGTTGGCCGCTCAGAGTCGACAGAAGAGTTACGCGGATCGTAAGCGAGGTGAGATTTAGAGTTTGAGTGGGTGATCAGGTCCTTCTCAGAGTGTCACACGGAACCATCTCACTGCATAGGGAGAGTACTCCTACTGATCTGGGCATCTTGAGCATCATATAAGTATAATGGGGTACCGCCATGAATTTGGCGGGTGTGATTGCCCGAGTATGGCATGGTAGGCAGTCTCGAATCGGCAACCTACGAAGCAGGATGTTTTTGTGTGAAAATTTTCCCGCGTGCCGAAGGTGGCTGGTAGAGTGATCTGTCCGTGTGGAGTTGAACAAAGCCCAGAGATTACCCAAGGAAAGAGCTGTACTCGGCCACAACTTGATCGAGGTATCTTTATCTCGTCGAGTGTTTTCGGCGAAAAGAATATTGAGTGTGCTTCCTTCCCGTCGATCGAGAACCTTCCTCAACTTAAGTATTCTGAGATGGGTCTAGGGAAGAGTGGCGTAGCTACCCTTAGATGCTTAGTCGATCCGGGTGATTCCGTGCGGTGAATGTGATGTGGCGATCTCAAACTCAACATGGTAACACGTTGAAAAAAAGAAAATGAAACAAAAGATAGGGGCTCCTAGGCCTGCCATGGCAGGTCGACTCATCCACCGCCCACACCTCTCTCCCATGCTCCTGTCTCCACCGGTTGCTGCTTTTCCCCTCCCTCTCATATTCCCCTGACGTGCTTCCTTCTCTCTTCCATGGCGTCATAGCACTCATCCCTCCCTACAGCACAATCTTTGGGAAACTAGCAAACACGGATCGAGCTCACTGAGAGGAAGCAAGAAAAGGTGCATCTTCAGTGTATCCGCCTTCCCCAAATCTCTTGCTGCTGCACTAGGGTTGGGGGTAACCCAGGTGAGCCAGGTTTAATCTTCCCCCAGCAAACTTGATAAATACAATGGATTTATCTGGAATGAATGGATTACTGGATAACGGCGATTGATGAGTTTTCCCTCGATGTTCAGGTTAGCAATTCTGCAGTTTTCTTGGGGGGGAGCATTTTGGGTCAAGCTTAGATGCCGAACTAAATATATGTTGGTCGAACGTAAAGTTCAGAAAGGACCTTCAGTATTTATGATGTCTGTGTTAAATTTCATGATGTTAGCCCAGGCTGGTTTTAAGATTATGATTTTCCTATATTGGCCGTCTTGATTTCTGTCATGAAGTCTAGGATAGACTGGATCTAGAGGAGTTTGCGAGGAAATCTTATCAGTATTTTTAGCATAGTATGAGAGGCCTTATAGTAACTTCTTCCATTTATATTTCGCAGATTGGTTTAATATCATGATTTTTGGGGTGCAGAACTGCCATGTTATGGAAATTTTATTGTCGGCTGTATTGTTCCTTAACAGGATTTCGATTAAGGTTTCAGCATGTCTTAGGCCATCTAAAATAACTTATCTGCAAAGAGTGCATAATACGAAAGCTTTATAGTATGAAAATTTTCCTGTTTCTCTTGGTTAAATTTTGATGTGACTTTTTTGACATAAGGATTCTGGAATTAGAAAAATGTGACGCTTGCCTGACCTCAATTCTTGAGTCAGATGTCTGTGTCTGGTTTTTACTGGCAGTTTAGGCATTTTAGAGACAACTGTTAAAATACACTCTGGCGAAAAGTCTGTAGGCCTTGTTGTGTAGATTTAAAAGTGTTTGTTGTTTCGCATCATGATTCTTGTATTTCTTGAAAAGATGCAAGGAAGTGAAGCAGCACTGCTGCAGATTGTTTTGCTCAGGATGGTTGGGTGGGGCGTAGAGCATAATTTAATTTCTGTAGCTAACTTGTTAGCATGAGTTTTTTTTCTTATCATATATTGTTAAATAATAGGTGGTAATTGTCTTGGATCGCACCTAGAGCGACCACCCTTCATCTGGAGCAGTAAACGTGGCGATGGTTTGAATACACATAGGCTTTAACTTGCTATTTATTTACCTCTACCTTTAAAATTTCAGAAATATGATTGCTATATAGGCCGCTCAACCAATGTAATAATCATCGTTTGACAATTCTCTATGTTTTTTTTCTATCTATGGTGCGATGATTTTGCTCCTAATGTTTATGGATTGATGATCTCTGGTGGTATGCGTGGAATGGTCGTGTTGGTTATTGGATATGATGTTTATGATGTTAACCTGGCAGTTATTCTTCTTTTTATAAGGCATTTGCATTGGCAATCTCTCAGTCCAATTCATGGGCATATGGAGTTATTGTCACTGCTTGTAAAGCCGGCGTACCGGGTACAGCTGTTATTGGGTCATAAGATGTCGGCTCTCATACTTGTGGGGTATGAAGGAGGACGATGGCTTTGCATTGGCATATGCATTTTTTTTTTTGGACCATGACAATAATGCTTGGTTTTAAAGGTTTTGGATATTTGTGGCGAGCTATGACTCTCCATGAAGTTTTGGTGGTGACCCAATCCTTATCTTATAGCGGTGTTGTTTCGCTTGTTGGAGGTATCTCAATCTGCTTGATTATTTGGCTTCGCATGTAATTGAAGATTAATTGATGCTTACTAATCTTGCAGTTTAAATACCTTTAAAGTAGTTTTATTGCGTGAGATTCAATCTCACCCCCCTTTTATTCTCTCTCAGGTTACTCAAGTGGGTTTGTGCTTGAAGGGTGGGCAAAGTTAGCAGCAACACTACACTTTCCATCTCTTAGTGTGAAACTTCGTGCGGGTAATAATAATAGTCGAGGATTGGAGCCTCTGTTCTTCATTTCAGATACCTTAACTTAGACCTGTGGTGTTGTTGTTGGGTTGTTCTTGTCAGACTTTTGTTTAAATGTCTGAGCTGCTCATTAGATGCTTTATCTTGTTGTAGTACTTAGTTTTATCTCTCCTTATGTTGTTGCTTCCACATTGCTCTGGTGTAGAGGTCATGCTGCCGAAATTTTTGTTGGATAGCCTCTGTGCCATCCTTTTTGGTTGCTTTTTAGGCAAGGTTTTGTGGGGTGTTATAGCATAGATACTGTGGGGCGTCAGTGGAGACCGTGTTTACTTCTTGGGCAGTTAGCTTCTGTTTTCGCTTGGACTCATATGCTGACAGCCCTCTGAATATGTGTTAACACCAAAATTTGGTACGGTTTGTTGTCATGTTCGGTTAAGGAAAGAGGCTATATCAGCCGATGGAAGTTAATCCAGAAGAAGCTGAATTCAGGAAGGAATCGTGAAGACCACAGCATGGCAGTTAATTAGTTTATCTATAAATTAGGTAGCTTTAATGATTGTTAGGAAAACCTGATCTCGTGTCCAATCAGGGCTTGTTAATTTTCCTTTTATAGTTAGGAAACTCTTGTTTCGTATCCGATCAGGACTGTATCAACTCGGGGTATAAATACGTATGCCCGGGGACCATGTAAACTATCTCACAGATCAATACAACTTCGGCGCATCGCCACCCTTTTCGATAGGTTCTTGCTTCTCGAGCCGGGCTGCATCGGTTAGGTCCGAACTCCTGCGAGAGGGTAAGACTCGTCACCCCTTACCACGGTGTATCTATTCTGTCTACGGCTGCATCAGTTAAGTTTGATCTCTTAGGCCGAGTGGATATATCACATCACGCGTGCGTAGATTTTATCAGCTTACTGGGTGTAATTTATCGTCAGTTTGTGCTGCATCGGTTGGGTCCGACCTACTAAACTGCTAGTGATAAGTTATTCCTGCTAGGTTGATAGATTTTATGCAAGCGTTTTATCGAAATGTATAGCTGATAAGTTATCATATAGTTCATCACGATTGCATTAGATCTATCAGCTCATTGAGGTTCTTTTATCATTATTAATCTGTGCTGCATCAGTTAAGTTTGACCTACTAGATTGATAATGATAGATTTATCCTTGTTAAGCCGATGGGTGTTTATGCGATGTTTTATCGGAGTGCATAGCTGATAAGTTATCTTTCAATAGATAAAGCCGACTGCATTGTCTTGAATATTATTCTGCTTATCTACTCTGTCATCGGCTTCTAGCCGATGTCCAAGTGTTTTTTTGGCAGTCAGCTGGCTTATTATTTGCTTATATTATCATCGGTTTCTAGCCGATGTACAAGTACTATCGGGAATCGGCTGGAGGAAGTCTGTATCGGCTAGTTGGCCGATTGGATCAATGATCTAACTTTTCTATCTCCTTGTCAGTTGCTGGGTCAAATTGACTGGCACGCCCGCGAACCTCAAACTTAGGACCTGCACTAGAGCTAAGTAGATCTCCTAGGCCTTCGTGTGTCTAGTGCACCGAACCAGATCATCGGCCCGTTCCTGACGCTGCTGGTGATTTTCGGCGTCAACAATATGTGATTGAGCTTTGCCTGGGGATCTTGGTAGTTGCTGGCTGTGCCCGAGTCGGGCTTGTCTTTATGTCTCTGTTCGCCAGATGTTGATGTTTGCTCGGAAACAATATTTTTGAGCATGAAGCAGTTCTTGGCCGCGTGCTTCCCCTTTGGATGGAAAGGGCATGGCCCGTTCATATCTTTTTGGTAGTCATCCATCCTTGGGGGCCGCGGTTGGTTGCGTTCGACTGTTGCCAGAACGTCCTCCGACTTGTACTTGCGGTTCCCGGCTTTGGATGGGGTTGCATCATCCATATCCCGTCGCTCCTTCTATCGGGGCTCCTTCTTGTCGTAGAGTGCTTCGGCGATAGCGTCGGCTGAATCAGCGTACTTGTTTGCCATGTCGAACAGAGCTTTGATGAAGTTGGGCGGCTTCCGAGTAAACTTTGCAATGAACGGGGTGTCCTTGACTCATTTGCTAAAGGCAGCGATGATGACCTTGTCCTTGATTTTGGGGATTGAGTTCCTCTTCTTGGAGAATTGCTTGATGAAGTCATGGAGAGACTCATTTTTTCTTTGATGGCATTGGTACAGATCGTAGTCGGATGACGGCCTCTCGTAGGTTCCTTGGAAGTTAGCTACAAAGCGTTCACGGAGTTCCCCCCAGGAGCCAATTGACCATCTAGGAAGCCCTGTCAGCCATGTTCGTGCTGAGTCAGCCAGGGTGACTAGTAGGTAATTTGCCATGGCCTTTTGGTCGCCTCCACCCACACGGACCAAGGTATACATAGTCAGCCAGGACTCCGGGTTGGTCTTGCCGTCGTACTTCTCTATACCAGTCGGTTTGAAGCTAGATGGCCAGTCAACTTGTTGTAATACGTGAGTGAAGGCCGGGACTCCTTCATCCGGGTGAGGGCTCCAACTCCGACTGCGATGATGTAATCACTCGTGGTTGAGGCCGAAGCATTCGTGCTCGTCTTCGAGTCATCGATGTTCATCTTCCTCGCGCTCCCGGCATCGAGCATTAATGTTGTGGCGGAGATCCCGTCGTAGTCATCCTCAAGCGTCCTGGTTATCCCGGTGCTCGTTGTGATGGTACCACCGCTAGTCATCATTGCGGTGGCCGAGTGATGTGTGATGGGACTCCAAGCGGTGCTGACTGGTCCTAGCTGCTTGGCGTTGTGCTGAAGCTGATGAAGTCGCAGCATCCAAAGCTGTTTTGTTTGATGGTATAAACATATCTCTAGATTGCTGTTGCTGTTGACAGGCTACAACGGTTATCATTGCCTTGATTCTTGCAATGGATGGGGTAGCTTGGTGATCAGGACCCAACTGCAAGGTATCTAGTAGTGCAACTGCCGCCACGACGTTTTGTTGTGGGGTAACGAAAACATCATGGTCACCTACTCTGGTCTAGAGGATTTCCTATTGGGCAGTGCGCCCAGCCTTGCATATGTTGTCATTGCGAGTGTCATGCTCGGCTTGCAAGTGTCGCGCATCTTCCTCCTGTTGCTCACGTAGTCGGCGAGCCTCCTCTTGTTGGCCGCGTAGTCGTCGTGCATCTTACCCCGGGGTTGATCCCTTCAATGCCATGAATACTTCACGTGGTGAGGAAAAGCTCCCTGAGCTGCTGTCCAACTGGGAGTCAGACTCGGAGTAGTTCAATGGTGTGATGACAACCACAACCTCCCTGGATCCGATCCTGAGCGGCCCTGGGCCATATCCGAGTCGAATTTCAGACGATTGGTTCTGCCTATCAGACTTGAATTGAAGATATCCGCGATATTGCCGAGTCGGAGTGTGAAGTTGACGATCTCTTCTTCCCTCAGCCCAATCTCGACCGGCTCAGGGTCGTGTCCGAGTCGAACATCAGGAAAAAAGTTGTCCCTAGACTCGTAGGTCTTGGATATCGCCGCAGCAAGTCGCCGAAGGTTGCTGCAGCGTTGAGTAAGCCGATTGGCGCTGGGTCGGCCTGGTTCCTAGCTGATCGGGTCGAAACCGAGTCGGACAGTGTGAGATTGCCGAGATTGTAAATGATGAAGTCGAGGCTCCCAAAGTTGATTGCTTGCCTGGAGAAGAACTTGGCGCCGTCGACTCCGGTGATGAGATCCATCAGGCTTGTTAATGATGATCTTGACGATGCCCCTACTTAGCACGCCAACTGTCGATACTATGTATCGGCAATAATTATATGAGGCTATTCGCAAGACCTAATCTTGATGGATGCAAAGAAACACAAAATGAATTTATCCTAGTTCAGTCCCTCAAGATGAGGTAATACCCTACTTCCAGCTGTTGTGTATTGCCTTCGAGGTTTCTCTCGTGAGATTGGTTATGCTGTATGTTCTCCACCTGCCCCAGGGGGCTTCTTGCCTCCCCTTATATACCGAGGAGACAAGCTTACAAGGTAGAAATCCAAGTCGGACTCAACCAATGGATTTTCTTCTAGGAACACATCATATCTGGCTAATACTATATCCTTTACCTTGTCATGTAAGGTAATATAAGCCGAGTCCTATTGTATCCCTAATTACATGATCAGGCCCATCCTCTATCCGAGTAGCCATAATGCTCTCTATGAGGTACCCAGGGCTCATAACCTTCACAGGTTTAATGTTAGTGGACAGTACCCACTCAAATTATCATTATGTGCGTGATATAGACGGAGAGTACTATGACAAAAAGGTATGCTTTTCAATAGAAAGCTTGCAAAAGTGTAACATGACTAGTACAAAAAAGTGAAAAATATATGCAATAGAGGGAAGGAAAATGACTAAACAAAGCTACCTTTCATAAGCAACAGAACGGAATGATTGACTTGATGCAAGAAGATGGTCGTCAGGAGGATGAAGAAGAGGACAAAAATAGCAACAACCACTGGCAGCTTGATGTGTTTGCATCCATGGAATCTGACAAGGTTTGATTGTTGTAAGATAAAGAAAAAAAATTCTTACAAGTCAATAAACACAGAACAAATTCTAACCCATTTGTCTGATTGATATTTACTCCCAGGGTTGTCCTTCAGCTGAAGAAGAGCATGATCCTGAGACAACAGGAGATATCCAACATCAAGAGGAAACTGTGCACCAAAATTCAGAGGATCAGCTGTGTGAAGAAGACATTGAGAATTTCTTGGCATCTCAGGAGAGCGTTCAAGAGGATGACACCAAATCTGTCCCAGACATTGACCCCAAATCTGTCCCAGAAATTAACATGGTGTTTGACTCTAAAGATGTAGCACACAACTTTTCCAACTTCTATGCATTACTTGCATGCTTTTCAGTAGTGTGTGCTCACAATTATCATACGACAAGTAAAAAGAGGAATGGTGAACTAACAAAAGTGACTTACAGATGCAATATGTATGGGAAACCTGGTACCGTTGTGAGGTTGGAAGAAAACAGTGAAAAGGAGACTAAAAGAGAAACAAAAATTCTAGTTAGGACAGACTGCAAGTGTGCAATGGTTGTGAAGCTTGGGAATGATAAGTGGTACATATCAAGGCTGGACCTTGATCACAACCATGGACTGAGCCCATAGACAGAGATAAAATTCTTGCAATCACATAAGCGCATGTCAGATGAGGAAAAAGCAATGATAAGAATACTAAAAGAAGCAAACATGCCTATAAGAGGGATGATATCAATACTTTCCGTGCTGAGGAGGAATAACCTCGTTACCATACACCAAGAAAGACATGAGCAATGTTAGGGCATCAATGAATAAAGAGAGAACAATGAATGACATGATGCAAGTCCTGCAATACTTGGCAAAAAGGAAACTTAAAGATCCTGGGTGTCGGTGCCATGGGCCCCGGGTACCTCATGAGAAGCATTTGGGCCACTCGGACAGAAGATGGGCCTAATCTTGTAATTAGCGATACAATAGGACTCGGTATACATAACCCTGTACGACAGGGAAAGGATATAGTCCTAGTCGGGCACATTGTATTCCTAGAAGGAAATCCCTTGGTCGGAGTCCGACTGGGAGTCCTACTCTATAACCCTGTCTCCCGGTATATAAGGGGAGGCAGGGCGTCCCCTGAGGGTAGGATGAGCAAGATCACCAAGATCAGAATCAGATAACCTTAAAGGCAATACACCACAACTGGACATAGGGTATTACCTCATCTCGAGGGCCTGAACCAGTATAAATCGTTCGTGTTCCTTTGCAATCCATCAAGTTTAGGTCTCACGAGTAGCCCTATATAATTATTGCCGATACAAAACATCAATAGTTGACGTGCTAGGTAGGGGCTTCATTGAGATCATCTTCATCAAGTCTGATGGATCCAATCAAGGGAGTCGATGGCATCAACTTCTTCCCCGGGCAAACAATCAGTTTTGGGAGCCTCAACTTCGTCACCGACGAATTCAGCAACCTTACCCTGTCCGACTCGGATCCGATCCGATCAGCCAGGTACCAAGCCGACTCTACGCCGGTCGGCCTACTCAACGTTGCAGCAATCTTCGGCGACATGCTACGGCGATCTTCAACATGCCCGGGTCTTGGGACAACTCTTTCTTTCGGTGTACGACTTGGACTCGGCCTCGGCCTCGAGCCGGCCAAGATCGGACTAAGAAAGGAAGAGATCGTCAATCTCCCGTTCGGACTCGGCAACGCCGTGAATATCTTCAATCAACATCCGATGCGGCAAACCCGATCCCCTGGAGTTCGACTCGGATACGGCCCAGAGCCGCTTGAGATCGGATCTAGGGAGGTCAGAGTTGTAATCACCCCCCTCAACTATTCCGACTCCAACTCTCAGTCAGACTCCGACTCTAAGTCAGACAGCAATTCGGCAAGCTTCTCTTTGCCACGTGAAGTCTTTATGATATCCAAAGGTTCAACTCACACTCAGGAGGCACGCCGACTACGAGAACAACAAGAGGAGAAAGCCAGCCGACTACGAGAACAACAGGAGGGAGACGCAAGATGCTTACAGGCCGAGCACGATGCCCGCAAAGATGATCTGTACAAGGCTGGGCAGACTGCTCAACAAGATATCCTCTAGACCCGAGTCAACGACCACAAAGTTTTCGTAACTCCTCAACAGAATGTTGTGGCCGCTGCAACTCTATTGGATACACTGCAATTTGGGCCTAATCACCAGGCCACCCTGACGATAGCAAGGATTAAAGCCATGATCACCACTGCTGCATGCCAACAGCGTCAATAGTTAGGCGACACACTCATACAGACTAATAAGTCGGCTTCTCCAACGGCGACCTCATCTGCCTCAACGTGACACCGAGCGGCCGGCTCTAGTCAGCCGCATACGGTGTCACGCCAAACGTCACACGACAACCACAATAATAACTGGCGGTGCTAACATCAAGACAACCGTCGGGATAACCAGGACGTCCGAGGCCGACTACGACATGATCTTCAGCAAGACATCAACGCACGATGCCGTAAACGCAAGGAAGATGAGCGTTGCCTACTAAAAGATGAGAATGAGCGCTTCGGCCTCCACCATGAACGGTTTCACTACCATAGTCGGAGTCGGAGTCCTCACACAGATGAAGATGTACCAGTCTTCACCCAGGAGCTGCAACAGGTCGATTGGCCGTCGGGTTTTAAGCCGACTGAAATCGAGAAGTACGATGGGAAGATCAATCCCGAGTCCTGGTTCACGGTCTACACTCTAGCGATCCGAGCAGTTGGAGGAGATCACAATGCCATGGCTAACTACCTCCCAGTCGCTCTACCCGACTCGGCAAGGACATGGCGAACAGGACTCCCAAAGAGGTCAATCGGCTCTAGGGGAGAACTCCAGGAACGCTTTATCGCCAATTTCCAAAGAACGTACGAGAGGCCATCTTCTAAGTACGATCTGTATCAGTTGCATCAAAGGAAGAACGAGTCTCTTTGTGATTTCATCAAGAGGTTTTCTGAGAAGTGGAATTCAATACCAATGATCAAGGACGAGGTCGTCATCGCCGCCTTTCGAAAAGTAGTCAAAGAGTCTCGAAAGCCTCCCAACTCTGTCAAGGCTTTGTTCGACATGGCGAACAAATACGCCGACTCGGCCGACGCTGTTGCTGAGGCTCTTGATGATAAAAAGGAACCCCGATAGAAAAAGCAGAAGGACACCGATGATGCGGCCCCGACTAAAGCCGGGAACCGCAAACGCAAGTCGGATGACTTCATTGTGGCAGTCGATCACAACTGTCTTCAACCTCCTAGAACTGATGATTATCAGAACGACAAGTGACATGTTCGGGGGCTCACAAGCTCAAATGCAAGGATGGCATCCCCACTCCCAACTTGTGCAATACCGAACAGCTAAGTTGCTTTCTGATAAATATTCCTCACTCGGACTCACCAATGCCGCAGCAGCTTACACCTAATAGGTATACATTCTGCACATTTTCTATTTTTGCTCTTAATGATTGCATAAGTACTTTAGTAGCATAAATTCTGATCCGTGAAACTTTGCTCTATAAAAGACGAACTCAAGTTACCCAAAACGCGTGTCTGGGAAAGAGCCATGAGCCGACTCCCGACGCTAGGGGGCTATGACTAGTCGGGCAGAGTGTTTAAACGTAAGGGGTCAACTACTCATGGAAATTAATATCAATAAGAGGAGGAACACATATTTACATCTATTGTAAAATACATAAATTTTCTTCGGGTAATTGTTTTCTTCATCAGATGCTACTCATCCGATATGTTTATAATGCAGGGCCAATTCCGGAAACGCGTAATAGGAACTCAGGGCTATGAGCCTATCTCCTACGCTCGGGGGCTGAACCTTTATCGTAGTCAGAGAAGACCTATATTGTCGAAGCGCATCTGGATTTCTCATGCAATGCGTCACACCTGAGGAGGGCAAGCAGATCCTGCCATATACCTACTTGGACATCTATGGCAACCATGCTGCATCTAGAACGTAAGTCGGAAAGGCTTGAGGACAAGGATTTTTCTGGCTGATTACGGTTACTGACGCTGAAGTATCCATCCTGACATGCGAGGGATGCCAATTTTATAAGGCTGCGCTGGGTAGGTCGGTTTAGGCCGGCTTATTCGGTAGTAGGCCACAAGATATGAGTTTCTAAATGGCATGCTCTGTAGAGCCAACTACTGGCTGTGTTAAAATTGCTGGATGCTATTCACAGAAACCGATTAAATAATCAGTTATGCTTCATGAAAACCTAATTGCTGGACACATGTGTTCAGATATCTGCATTATTTACCAGGTATTGAGAATACATCCTTATAAGGATCGACAGCTGGTCTCCATTAAAATTGGGGATGCAGGTATCTCTCAAGTACACCTGACCACACGTTGGGTTAAAATCCAAGATGTGGTACTCGGCTTACATGTTTAGCCACCAATTGCCATGAGCAAAAATTATTCCAACTGACATGATACTGAAGAGTATACATACCGAGTAGTATACTACTTGGGAAAGACTACAAGGCTAAAGATCTTTGACTTTATGTTTAATTGTTTCACAATTAAGAACAAAGTCGGGGGCTACACCTAATAGGTGCGCCTATTCGGTGCACACTATTCATATTTCTCTATAAAGCCCTTCATAGCCTCGTTGCCAGCTGACATGAAGCAGGACTCGGAAGAAGAAGCACTCAGACAAAGAGTACTCAGGAGCAATGCACTCGAGAATTCTTCACTGTGGAGGATGAGCACTTGGCATCAGCTGTGACTCAACTATGAAGGTCTCAGGGGCTGCTGTTAGTGCCATGGGCCCCGGGTATCTCATGAGAAGCATTTGGGCCACTCAGACAGAGGATGGGCCTAACCTTGTAATTACGGATACAATAGGACTTGGTATACATAACCCTGTATGACAGGGAAAGGATATAGACCTAGCTGGGCCCATTGTACTCCTAGAAGGAAATCCTTTGGTCGGAGTCCGACTGGGAGTCCTACTCTGTAACCCTGTCCCCCGGTATATAAGGGGAGGCAGGGCGCCCCTTGAGGGCAGGATGAGCAAGATCACCAAGATCAAAATCATACAACCTCAAAGGCAATACACCACAACTGGATGTAGGGTATTACCTCATCTCAAGGGTCTAAACTAGTATAAATCATTCGTGTTCCTTTGCAATCGATCAAGTTTAGGTCTTACGAGTAGCCCTATATATTTATTGCTGATACAAAACATTGACATTGGGTTTTGCTACAAAATAGATTTAGATGCTAACAACAAAGTGAGAAACATGTTTTGGATAGATGCCACTTCAAAAGTTTATTATGAAAAATATGGAGATTGTGTTGTTTTTGACGTAACATATCTGACCAACAGAAATAATTTGCCCTTTGCACCTTTTGTCAAGATTACTGGCATGCAAATACATGCATTATTTGGTTGTGCCTTTGTATCTAATGAAACATCAAGTAGTTTTGAGTGGATTTTTCAAACTTTTCAGGAAGTGATGGGAAGAAAAGCTCCAAAGACTACCAAGACAATGCAATGAGACCAGCAATAGCTAAAGTACTGACAAAAATAATTCATAGAAATTGTTTGTTTTATATCATGAAAAAAGCTATTGAAAGGGCAGCAAAACCATTCGCAACAAAAGAAGGATTGAATGAGGACTGGTATGATATTATTCATAATTCATTAACAATAGAAGAATTTGAAGAGTTATGGAAGCAGATGATGATCACACATAAAGTGGAGAATGTGAAGTATTTCCATGTTATGTGGGAGAATAGAAAGAGATTCATACCAGTGTACTTCAAGAATGACCGGTTCCCATTCCTTCAAAGCACAGCAAGAAGTGAGAGCACAAATTCAAGATTCAAGCATGATGTTGCTTCGCAACACAACATCTCAAGTTTCCTAAAAGAATATGAAAAGATGATGGACATAATATTTACAACAAAAAGCAAAGATGACAGTGAATCAAGGACCAAACGGATTAAAAAACTATGGTTTGAATATTACATTGAGGAGCAAGCACAGCAGTTGTACAACTACAAGATTGTATCGGCAATAATTATATGGGGGTACTCGTGAGACTTAAACTTAATGGATTGCAAAGGAACATGAAACAATTTATCCTGGTTCAGGCACTCAAGGTGAGGTAATACCCTACTTCCAGCTATTGTGTATATTGCCTTTGAGGTTTCTCTGGTGAGCTTGTATGTCTTGCCCCGAGGGGCTCCCCACCCCTCCTTATATACTGGAGAGGGAACGTTACATAATAGGGATCCTAGTCAAACTCCGACCAAGGGATCTCCTTCTAGGAATACAACGTACCTGACTAGGACTACATCCCTTTCCTTATCATACAAGGTAATATGCACCGAGTCCGGTTGTATTCCTCATTGCAGCATTAGGCCCATCCCCCATCCAAGTGGCCATAATTCTTCTCATGAGGTACCTAGGGTCCATGGCCTCCACAGTAGCCACCTAAAACCTTCATAGTTGAGTCACAACTGGTGCCAAGTGCTCATCCTCTGTCACGCCCTGATTTTTGCTAAGGGATTTAAAAATTATTTAAAAATTGATTCCTAGAAATTACATTAAATTGCAATGCAATTAACAAGTGGAATAATACGAGAAATAAAATTTTCTGTGATAAATCATGCATGGGGGGATTTTTCTTAATTTCTCCATACCCTAAAAATACTCTCTAGAATTTTCTTGGAATTTTCATAGCACAAACCCTAATTTTAATAGCACAAAGTGCATTTCAGTGAATATTTAAATGGAAAAATCAAATTAAAATCCCTCCCCTTTGCTCTGGGCCGAATCAGGCCCAATCCTTACCCCTCCCTCCCGCCGGCCTGCCAGCTCTCCCCTCACCTCCCCTCCTCCCCTCTCGGGCTGGCCTCCTTCTGGGCCTAGCCGAGCTGGCCCAATCCGCTCCTACCAGCCGCTCCCATTCCTCCGCCCCGCTCGGCCTTCCTCATCGGCCCGTCTTCCCCAATGGCCCAGCCTCGCCACGATGGCCCAGCGTGATGGCCCGCCTCCCGCGCCCGTCACCGCCTGTGCCACCGACAGGTGGGGTCGGGGCCCACCTATCGGGGATGTCTTCCTCCTCCAACCGAGCAATCGCCATGGCCGCCAACCCTGCGCCACACGACCCCACATCGCCGCCATTCCCGCACCCTTGTGCCCCGTGTTCACATCCAATCCGCGCGGACTAAGTCACCGCCGCCGCCTCCACTTTCCTTCCCCATTCTCCCCATCATCCCGTGAAGTTCGGCATGAAATAGTGCCCCACAACCCCGCGATGCTGCCATGGCCAGCGCCCTAGCTTTCCCCAAATCCACCTTGCCCGGCCACGTCTTCGCCTCATCGAGCTCATAAATGGAGCCCCCTTGCCTCTCTCTCCATTTTCCCCTCGTTTCCTGAGCTCTCCCGTGCCTTCTAGGCCGCCCTTCGTCACGAACGCCTCACGCCCCCACCATTCCCCACCTCCGGCTGGCGTTTGCCGCCGTGATTGGCCGCGTCGTGCTACGCCGTTGGCCCTACCAGTTTTGACACATCGGGTAGGTCCTTGGCCACCGCCTCCTTGCCACCTTGACTGACCGGAGGCCGTCCCTCGCCGCGGGCCTGAGAGCTCCACTGTCCCGCGTGCTCCAGCCACCGCTCACCGTGATCCCTTGCCGCGCCGATTTTCACTGCTCCCTGCACTAGCATCGCTAGCCCTCCAGGAGTCTCGTTCCCCACCTCCCTAGGGCTGAAGCTCGCTAGAGCGGCTACTTCGCCGCGACCCCCTCATGCCGCCGCCGTGCACCATCTCCGGCTGCCGCTTGCCACAGTTTTAGCTCACGCGCAGCTTCGCCGCCGCCACCCCAAGCTTCTCCGTGTCGAGGAGGTACTCGGCCGCCATCCCCCTATAGTCGAAACCCACTCGGGCGTCGTCTACCCCGCGAATCCGAGGACTCGGCCACTCTCGCCAACCCCGGCTGCCGCTCGCCGTCACTCCCGTAGCCATCGAGCCGTGTTGCCTTCACCATCGGCTCCACCGCGGCCGCCTCTACCTTGGCTGTCACCTCTCTACCCGGGAACGCCGCTAGACCACCGTCCTTGCCGTCGTCCCGAAGCCCACCGCTGCCAAGCCTCGCCGTGTTCATTGCGTCGCCACTCCAGCCGCGCTGCCGCCTCGTTCTGGGCCGTCACCGTTGCCTCGGCGTCCTTTGCTGCCATCTGGCCGCTGGCGCCTTGCCCCGTTCCGACTCCCCCTCGCCGTGCCGTGCCATGGCCGGTGGGCGCAAGCTCGGCCGAGCTCGGGGGCTCGGCTCTCCCTCTGTTGCCAACATGTGGGGCCCATTGGCGGGTCCCCTCCTATGGCTACCCGGTGAACCCCTGTGAACATTACCTGAACCACCTTTGCCGACAGATCATCTCGATCAAATCCAAGCCCTTCAATCCACATTAAATCCCAGCCGTGGATCTCATTGGGCCGATCTGGGCCGTCCTTTTTCTGTGGACCAAGTCGATGGCCTTGGTCCACGGTGGACCGGCCCTTTCCTCCCACCGACCTACGGGGCCCCTGTGTCAGTGGCACCACCCTCTCTCTCCCCATGGGCTGACACAGTAATTCCCCTTTTCCTTCACAAAAGTTATTATTTATTGTGCCATAAATCAGTTTAATTCCTAAAAATGCTTAAAAATAGGTCGAAACTTCTAAAATTCATAACTAATTCATACGAACTCCAAATTGGACCATTCAACTCTCAAAATTCATATAAAATTGAGACCTACATGTTTGTTTAATTTTCATGCACTTTTACTTGGTTTTTATTAGTGTTTTTCCTTGTTTTACGTGAGAGCGCTTAGGAACCCGACTTTTGAAGGATCGCGACTTCGCGGTTTTCGCTCGGACGGTTATTTGAGGAAGCAAGGCAAGTCACACATTCATCCTTGAGCATGTTGAACGTACTTTGTGAAACATTTTATGATTTATAAATAAATTACATGTTTTGCCAATTACATGGAATAAGGGACAACCTATCCGCTTGCTTGAGACCCTGTTTATTTCTTATCCATTCCTTAGTAACTTTGGGTGATAATTTGACTAGCTTGTGTCTCATTCAGTGACACAGCTAGAGATAGGATCTGCTTAGCCATGGTTAGTACCACTAGATCGCTGATGGGATAATCACATCATTTCTATATCTGGTAACCTGATGAGCCGCGTGCTCGAGACATTTGACCATGGTAATTGGTTGTAACTAATCAACTAAAATGTGATCTAATGGTGGGCTGTGGGTGCATGGTCTTGCTGGTCGCACCTATGGCAGTTATGGACCGGTTCATAGGAACCCCTTGAGCAGATTTCTGTACAACCACAAGCCAGCATGGGCAACGGCTGGGCTTGTAGCGTCTCTTCTCCCTCTCCTAGGCACCGATCGTGAGGATGGGCGTGATGGAGTTGGGTCGGCCCGGGGTTGGGTTGATCGGCTTCCGGATCTATCGTGGCACAAGGGTGGTAGCGTGGCCGATATGGGGCGTCCTGTCGGCAGGTGCAACCTCAGCGTGGTGTGGATGGTTAGGGAGAAGTTGCGTGAATGGTCCTGTCACGGCCCCTTTACCGTGGGTTACGGGCACATGGAGACATGTGCGGGGCTGTGTCTTGTGGGTAAAGTTGTACATCTCTGATTAGAGTAAATCTATTCGAATAGCCGTGCCCGCGGTTACGGGCGATTGGTCAAGACTCACCGTGATTAGGCTCACCCTTACTTAATTAACTTGACTTAATGGAACTGGTATACTTCGGGTGGATGGGTTGGGCCTGCTCAACATGGTGTAGCGTTGTTCAGTGATGGATTAATACTGATCCAAGTAACAACTGTTTTACCTGTTTTATAACTACCATTGTTTACAACTGCCTTTACGCAAATGAGACACCAACCTCCTTTGGAAATTCCGTGCACAAATGCATCATTGGTGTGGTTTGTTGAGTACGGTGGGTGGTACTCAGTCTTGCTATAATCCCCCTTTCAGAAGCGAAGACCTTGGCTTATACCCCAGTTGAGCTTGCCTGTGGTGTGGAGCTGAAGTCACACTAGTTTCACCTTTCCACTGCTGTTTTCCTCCGTGTGAGGACTAAGTGCCTCTTCTGTAAGTATTTACGCTTTGTTTACATTTGGATCTGTTTATCGATTTGTCATTTTGTGTACCCTGGCTTGATTCTTGGACAGGGGCTTTAATACACAAAATAGTCTAGAATTTGGCTAAATTTCTGGGCATGACATCCTCCTTGGTGAAGATTTTCCGAGTGCCTTGCTCCCGAGTACCCATTGTCTGAGTACCTTTTCTCCAAGTCCTGCTTCATATCAGCTGGCAACAAGGCTATGAAGGGCTTCATAGGAAAATATGAATAGTGTGCGCCGAATAGGCGCACCTATTGATGAGGACATCACTAGCTCAGATATGACCATAGCTACCTTATGTATTTATCAACCAAAGGTGCATGCTTTCTACGTAAGATTTACGTGTTATATATTTGAACAGCCGTTACTGCACCATGAGTTTTGTGTGTTCTCGTTTGCAGAGATACTTGCTTGGGTGAAGGGAAATAGACCGAGCACAAGGAACGCATGGATGATCAAAGAAGTTGATTGGGGACCAAACCAAGACCTTACTCAAGTCTACTCCTACATCACCACGTCACTTTTGGTCCATAGAAGGCAAGAGATAAAGTTCTGCATGTTTTGGATTCGGATTCAGGCCTCCTGATAGCATCAACTTCAAATGGACCAAGTCACTGATCTAGAAGGACTTTTGGGACCCATGAGTACTTGTTGGAAAGCTTATGGAGTCTACTTTTAGATGGTTTTGGTCCCATACCAAAATTCCTCCTGAGCGGTCCGGAATCGTTGAAACAAGACATGTACCTCTTCCAATCCGAGTCTGTTTTGGGCCTTGGGCCTTGTAATTGTGTCATGGGCTAAGCCCAAGGGGTGTGTGCTCTAGGGTTAACCCTAAGATGTCCCAACTCATATATATTCAGTAGTTGTTGTCATTTAGAGTTGGGTTTTGCTTAGATTAGTCTACCGCCAGATGTCGCAGTTTCGCCGTTGACAAAGTCCGGTTTGTGGAACCCCAACTTCGAGTATTAAATTATTCATCTGCAATTCAGATTGAGTTCTTCCTTATTCTTGTGAGTTTCTTCGATTGCTTGCAGGGATAAAACCTTCGTGGTGAGGTCGACTACGTGAGAGCGTGGTTGATAACAACTAGACGTGTGGGTGTAGCGGTTGTGAGGTGACGATCACTGATCAGAAGCCTCAAAATGTGAACGTCTTCACGTCGCCAAATCAAACCTATCGGAAGATCGGGCACCTAGCCGCATCACCTACTAGGTGTAGCCCCTGACTTTGTGCTTAGTTGTGAAACAATTAAACATAAAGTCAAAGATCTTTAACCTTTAAGTTTTTCCCGAGTGATATATTTCTCAGAAATTGGACTCTTCAGCTATATATTAGCTGAAAATTTTGCTTAAGGCAATTTGGCTAAGCATGTAAGCAGAGTATCACTATGGAGTAAATCCAATGTGTGATGAGGTGTCCTTGAGAGATACCTACATCTCCAATTTTAATGGAGACCGGCTATTGATCCTTATAAGGATATATCCTCAATACCTTAAAATAATCAAGATACCCAAATGTATACACCCGGCTGTAGCCTTAGCATGAAGCGTATCTGATTATTTAATCGGTTCTTGTAAAATAGCACCTGCATCACGATTTTAACGCGACCAGCGGGCGCCCAATAGGGTATGCTATTTAAGAACTCATATCTTCGGCCTACTACCGAATAAGCCAACCCAAACCGACCTACCCAACGCAGCCCTATAAAATCCAGAGATTTTGATCATTACTCAACCTGCCCATTGCTTTGGGGGTGTACCACCAAAGTGTAGTAGATTTTGATGCTGAAATCGTTGCAGAAATCTTTGAATATGCCACCCATGAACTGAGTGTGTTGCCCATAATGATGCGATTGGGGACTCCAGATTTGTAGATTATACTCATTATGAAGTCTTTCGCCCAGGTAGCGGTTAAGGTAGCAACAGGTCTGGAATCAATCCTCTTTGTGAAGATGTCCACCGCAACGAACAGATGTGTAAACCCTCCTAGCGCCTTCTTGAATGGCCTGACCATGTCAAGCCCCTAGACAGGGTCACGAAATTGGGATAGCTTGCAACTCCTGTGCCGGTAGGTGAGTTTGCCAAATGAAAAATCGACATCCCTTGTATGATAGGACAAGTGCTTAGCATCGGTAGCCACAATTGACCAGAGGAATCCTTGTTTGCAAGCCTTTCTGACTTATGTTTTGGATGCAGCATGGTTGCCATAGATGCCTGAGTGGATAGATTGCAGGATCTGCTTGCCCTCCTCAGGTGTGACGCAGTGTATGAGAACTCCGATGCACTTTGACATATAGGTATTCTCTGACTACGACAAAAGTTTTTCTCCATCGCTTGATTTACTCAGCTTCGTTGTGATCTTTAGGAAGTTCATCTTCCAGTAGGAATCAAATGATTGGGGTCCTCTAATCTTGAAAAATAATAAGCACCTCTGTAGGTTCCGGGTTTGGTGCAACCTCTGATTGTAAGTGTTCTGGCTTCTTCTTGACTGAGAACTCCTATAGTGGTTTTTTCCTTGTTTTGGCCAAATAGGTACCCGAACGCTGTGCTAGCACATGATTCGGCTGGCGACCCTCTTTGGGGCATACCCAACCTGGCAAAATGGTAGCCGAATAAGGTACCCAACCTCACATTAGCATAGGATTCGGCTGGTGACCCTCATGGGGCGTACCCTATCCAACTGAGTTGTGGCCAAATAAGGTACCCGAACCTCGCATTAGCATAGGATTCGGCTGGCGACCCTCATGGGTGTACCCTACCCAGTAGTGTGGTACCCGAGCCCCGATTGGTGCCGGAGGTCGGTTATTAGCCCCCATGGGGCATACCAAGGTAAAGGTGACATCCGTGTCCCTACTGGTGCAAGTACTCGGTCAGTAGCCCTCATGCAGCATTCCGAGTGATTCTTGAAGTGTCGCACTCCAAGTGTATCATGGCAAACTGGTCCAGCCCCCGAGCGTAGGAGATAGGCTCGTAACCATGAGTTCTTGTGTCGATGTTTTACATCAGCAATAAGAATATAGGGCTACTCGTCGGATCGAAACTCGGTGGACTGCAAAGGAACACGAAGACTTTATACTGGTTCAGGCCCTCGAGATGAGGTAATACCCTACATCCAGTCTGCTGAGTTCTATTGTATCCCTAGTTACAAGGCTAGGCCCATCCTCTGTCCGAGTGGCCCAATAGCTTGTCATGAGGTACTCGGGGCCCATGGCCTCCACAGCAGCCCCTGAGATCTTCATAGTTGAGTCACAGCTGATGCCGAGTGCTTATCCCCCACGGTGAAGAATTCCCGAGTGCATTGCTCCCGAGTACTCTTTGTCCGAGTGCTTCTTCTCTCGAGTCCTGCTTCATGTCAGCTGGCAATGAGGCTATGAAGGGCTTCATAGAAAATATGAATAGTATACGCCGAATAGACGCACCTATTAGGTGTAGCCCCCGACTTTGTGCTTAATTGTGAAACAATTAAACATAAAGTCAAAGATCTTTAACCTTGTAGTCTTTTCCGAGTAGTATACTACTGGTATATGAGACTCTTTAGTATCATGTCAGCCGGAATAATTTTTGCTCATGGCAATTGGTGGCTAAGCATGTAAGCCAAGTACCACTTTATGGATTTTAACCCAATATGTGGTCAGGTGTACTTGAGAGATACATGCATCTCCAATTTCAATGAAGACCAGCCGTCAATCCTTATAAGGATATATCCTCAATACCTAGTAAATAATCAAGATACTCGAATGTATACACCCGACTGTAAGCTTAGCATGAAGCGTATCTTGATTATTTAATCGGTTTCTATGAATGACACCTGCACTGTGATTTTAACACAGCCAGCAATCGGCTCTACAGAGCGTGCCATGTAGAAACTCATATCTTGTGGCCTAGTACCGAATTTATAGGCCTAAGCCTACTTATCAGCATAGGCTCTATAAAGGCGGGGAGAGAGAGAAAAGGTTCCCTCATCTTCTCCAATCCACCAATCATTTTGTCTTCCAACTTCCACGCTGAAATTTCGTACCTTGTCTCGCTAGGGTTCGCCGTTGCTAGCACTTCCCACTCGAAACTCCGGCAATTCCGCTCCATTGCATCAATTCCAAGCTCCAAATAGCATTTCCTCCAAATCTCCTCGCCTCTAGCCATGTCGAGAGCTTCAAAAATCCCAAAGGTGTCTGCTGAAACCTGGCCGACGTCGGATTACGGCTCGACAAAGTTGAAATATCTGGAGAAGTCGCTGAGATTGCAGTGCCGTGAAGTCATCCATTGGCGTCCAGCTAAAGGGGAATCGATTCTAGTGCCCCAATCTGGTGAGACTGTAGTCTTCGCCTCTTTCTTTGACTGGGGTCTTGCTCTTCCTTCTTCAGACTTTCTTCGCCAACTTCTTTCCTTCTACCAGCTAGAGTTAGTGAATCTGAACCCCAACTCCATCTTGCAAATCTCTATCTTTGCAACTTTGTGTGAATGTTTTCTGGGTGTGAAGCCCCATCTCAATCTGTTCTGATACTTATTCCACATCAAACCTCAGCCCTCCAAAAACAAAGTCCAAATGATAGGGGGAGCTAGTCTCCAACTTAGGAATGAAATGAAAAAGATCTATCTTCATGTTCCTCTGAAAACCTCCCTTAAGGGCTGGCATAGAGAATGGTTCTATTGCTCTAATCTTGAACCCACTTTGCCCCTTTTTACTAGTTTGTCTCTGGAGGTCGTGCCCAGCTGGTCTTCTGTGCCAAACTTTGAGGAGATGGGCCAAGTGTATCAGTTGATGGAGAGAATTGACAAACTGAAGAGCTCTGGATTGATTGGTCCCTGGGTGGCTAGATGTTTCCTGAACCGCCGTATCAAGCCCTGAAGCTGAGAAGCCACTTCAGCTGGGATTATGAGGGAAAAAATGATCCCAGCCGAGAATACCCAGATTTGACTGACAAGCACAAGGTGACTGACATCTTGCTCAGCTTTTTTGCCAATGGGGTGGTTGGGACATAAGATGCAGAGTGTGCCACCGTAGCTTACAGCCAGAAAAGGCCTCGTCCAGAGGTAACATTGAAATGTTGATTGCTAAATTGCTGTCTATCTGTGATGAATGTCTGTGGATGTGTATCCTGGATTGCTCTGTGATGTATGACATATATTGTTGAATCACTTGCAGGAATGTGAGGAGTTTGACGATGACTCCCAAACTTTGTCGGCCGCCAAATCAAAGAAAAGGCCATTGAGTCCTTCTGCTACCCAACCTAGCTCCAAGAGAGCTGGGAAGAAACCGGTTGAAGACCCGGGCAAGAAGAGAGCTAGCAAGCTAAGTACTACAGCCGGGTGCCTGAAGATAAAGGACACTGCCAGCACTGCTCCTAGGCCATCGAGTCCAAAGCCATCGTCTCCTAACCCGAGACCAACACCACCAGGCTCAGCAACATTGAGCCCAAGGCTGGCGCCGCTGAGTATGAGATCAGCAACGTCGAGCCAAAAAGTGGTGTCACCGAGTGCTTTGATGCCCCATTCGGCTGTACCAGAGACTGGGCCGACCAAGAGCAAATTGCCACTGCTGACTGCCGCGCCGACAAACCCGACAACTAGTAGCTCTCCACTACCGACATCTAGAACCCCCTCGTGGAAGTTCAAGTTCTCCAAGAGGTAAGCAATCTTGAATCTTCTGAAAATCTTGATCAGTGTAGTAGTGTCTTGATACTTGACTCATTGTATAGGAGGCGAGTAGACATAGACCCCAAGAAGAAGACTATGTCGACTGCTCCCGTTGCTGAGCCAGCCCCAGCCGAGCCAACACCAACAAGCTCATCTTCTGAGCTGATGACTGTCTCAGTTGTAGAAACTAAAGCTATCCTGACAGCAGGACCGCTAGTGCCGGCTGACCAAGGGGCGAGTACTGAAGCCGTTGCTCGAGCCCCTGAGCGAGTCCCTGAAGCCCTAGCAGTTGCCGAGTCAAGAGCCAGGACCTTTTCGCTATCCATGTCGTCGTCGTCTTCAAATGAAGTGGATCTCCCCAGACTTGAAGCCCCTCCCCGCAGGTTCCCGAGAACATTCCACTGGGTATCCCCCGAGGGAGTCGCGGAAAGCTACGGGCATGATGAGGAGGTAGCGGAGAGGGAGTGTGAAGTTCTTCTTCGTGCCGCAATCACCGCGTCCCAGGGAGTCCAGGTATGACTCTCGCCACACTGAGTTCTTGACAGTCTTCCTTGTATTGGTTCTCTACCTCTTAACTCTGTTTTGTTCTATTTTTACTCCTAGCAGAAGATAGTCGACCGCTCAGAGAAAGTGAACAAGGTCTTGACCCAGCTCGCCCCCCATCTCCAACGATTGGGCCAGCTCCAAGCCGCCAAGGCCGACTTGGAACGGTCTAGTCAGGAGAGGGAGACTTGGCTAAGGGAGCAGTTGACCAGCTCAAGGATGAAAAGTGGGCTCTAGCCGAGAAGATTAGAAGTAAATCTCCTGTATTTGTCTTCCCGAATAAATCCCAAGTATACTCCTCCAGCTTTGTTGTTTCCCAATTGCCCGGTTGAGCCCTGACTGTAATCTCGAGTTCTTGACTATTCTGATGTACAGCCCTCGAAGCCGAGTTGAAGACCTAGACAGAGGAGAAAAAACAACAGGAACTTGAGCTAAAGAAAGTCGAAAAGGCTAAAGCTGAACTGGAGAAGGCCAAAGCCAAAGTAGAGGCCGACTATGCAAGTAAGTCTTCCCTTTGACAATAACCTTAACCAATCCTCTTGTTACTCCGACTGCAGTTTTGGCTAACAAGTATACTTGTCAATGAATTTGAGTAGCTTCGAGAGCCAATGCCCAAACCCAATTCCAAGCCTTTGCAGAGGAGATTAAAGTCATTAAGGAGTCACGGGAGATTCTTGCCGAATCCATGAAAGGGCTCCTTGACATTATGGATCCTCACCATGTTGGGACCAGCTCTAGTACAGTCTCCTAGGTGTAGGCGCACCTTAGCCAAGCCCCGAGTATCTTGAAAAAGTAATCGGATGAGCACATTGCTATCAGCGTGGCCCAGACACTTGCCATGACCAAGTCGATCTACCCTAGGGTAGACCTCGAGGCCATCGGTGAGGGGTTTGCTGAAGAGACAACACTTGAGGAAGCACTGGAGTTGATAACCCAGGCGAGGCCGACTGTAGAGGCAATCACAAAGGACCTGGAAATGTAAGAACAAACCATTATGCAGTCGATGTATATAAAGCTTTTGTGAAGACATGTGTAAATATATGTACAATGCCGCCGAGTTCTTGGTTTTCCTTAGTTATCATTAGCTTTACCCGACTATATAGTCTGCACCAAGTTGATCGAACATAACATAATCATCGTAAAACTTCATAACTTAGATAAAACAAGCTCGTATTTTGTCAACAAAGCATATATAATACTTGCAGCCCCCGACTCACTACTCGGTTGAAACAAGCGACGTAGTGAGTCAGAGAAAAACTTTATACATATGTATGTGAGAGAGTACAAAACTCAGGTATAGAAAGGATGTAGCTGTTCTATATTCCATGAGTTGCTGACTAGGGCACCGTCTTTAGTCTTCAGCCGGTAGGCATCCGGCTGAGTAACCTCAGCGATAATGAACGGCCCTTCCCACAAGGGGGATAATTTATGCCTGTCTTTGGTGGTTTGTATTTTCATCAAGACAAGATCTCCGACCAAAAAGGCGTGGCCACGGACATTCCAACTGTGATAACGACGTAGGCCTTGAAGTTACCTTGCCGATTGGATGATTGCGATGTCCCTAGCTTCCTCCAACTGATTGAGTTGAACCAGTCAGTTTTCGTTGGATTTATCTTCTGAGTAGGCCCGAACTCACGGAGAGCCGAACTCTAACTCGGTTGGTAACATAGCCTCAGCACCATAGACCAGAAAGAAAGGGGATTGCCCTGTTGCTTGACTAACCATGGTTCTTAGAGACCAGAGAACAGATGGGAGTTCTTGTACCCACCATCCTGCATATGGTTGTAGTCAGTCGAATATCCTTACCTTGATACCTTGTAAGACCATGCCATTAGCACGCTCGACCTGCCCATTGCTCCATGGGTGTGCCACAGAAGCATAACAGATCTTGATGCCGAAGTTGTCACAGAAATCTTAAAATATGCCGCCTGTGAACTGAGTACCGTTGTCCATTATGATGGAGTTAGGAACCCCGAATCGGTATAATATACTCATGATGAAGTCCTTTGCTCGTGCCGCTGTTATGGTAGCAACGGGTTTTGCCTCAATCCACTTTGTGAATTTATCCACTGCGACAAACAAGTGTGTGAACCCTCCTGGCGCTTTCTTGAAAGGCCCGACCATGTCAAGCCCCCAGACTGCAAAGGGCCAAGAGATTGGGATGGTTTGAAGTTCTTGGGCTGGAAGATTTGTTTGTCTTGCATAGAATTGACAACCCTCGTATGTGTGAACTATGTCTTTAGCATTTGTTACTGCTGTTGGCCAGAAAAATCCCTACCTGTAAGCCTTTTCAACTAACATCCTCGATGTGGAATGGTTGCCACATATGCCCGAGTGGATCGATTGCAAAATCTGCTTGCCCTCCTCGGGAGTCACGTAGCGCATGAGGACTCCGGATGCACTTCTTCGGTACAGGTCTTCTCCGACTACTAGGAAACATTTGCTTCGACGTTTGATTTGTTCGGCTTCACTGTGATCTTCTGGGAGTTCATCATCCAAGAGGAATTTGAGAACTGGAGTCCACCAATCTTGAGATATGATCAATACTTCGTCTGTTGCCGGGGTAGGTTCATCCCCCAACTATTCTAGCACTGGTTTCTTCTTGACTAATGGCTCTAGTAGTTGCTCGACGAAAATCCCAGTCGGGACCACTTCTCTCTTGGATCCCATGTTATCCAATTTGTCTACAGCATCGTTGTATTGTCGTAATACATGAGTTATCTCCAGCCCGTCAAACTTATTTTCTAACTTTCTGACCTCCTAACAGTACGCCGCCATAGTATCGTCGAGACATGTCTAGTCTTTCATGACTTGGTTCACCACGAGTTGATAGTCCCCACGTACAACCAGTCGGCGGATGCTGAGTGATATAGCAATGCGGAGCCCATGGATGAGTGCCTCATACTCAGCGACATTGTGGGAAGCCGAAAAGTGAATCTGGAGAATGTACTTGAGTTTTTTACCGGTGAGTGACGTCTGTACGACGCTGGCCCTCGCGCCACTGATCCATAGTGAACCATCAAAATACATTGTCCACTACTCTAGCTTCTCGGTTGATATAGTCGTCTGAACTTCTGTCCACTTGGCCACAAAGTCGGCTAGAGCTTGAGATTTAATTGCTGTCCATGGCTGAAAGATGATGTTGAACGCCATCAACTCGAACGCCCATTTAGTGATTCGGCCGGTGGCCTCGTGGTTGTGTACGACGTCGCTGAGTGGATGCGATGTGACCACCGTGACTTGGTGTGACTGAAAATAGTGCACCAGCTTCCGGACAGTGATGAGTAGGCCATATAGCAGCTTCTGGACCTGAGAATATCTCATCTTTGAGTCGGCTAGGACCTCACTGACGAAGTAGACTGGTCGTTGAATTTTCTGTATATGACCCAATTCTGATCGCTCGACCGCCAACACCGTGCTAACTACCTGAGTGGTTGCCGCCAGATATAACATTAATGGCTCTTGGGGCATAGGTGATGCCAACATTGGTGGTGATGTAAGAAATTTCTGGAAGTCTTCGAAGGCTTACTCGGCTTCGAGAGTCCATTGAAAATTGTCCGCTTTTTTCAGTAATTTGAAGAAGGGCATGCCCCGTTCGCCCAGTCGGGAGATGAATTGGCTAAGGGCCGCCATGCAGCCTGTCAGCTTCTGGACGTCCTTCTGGCTAGTCGGGGGTGCCATGTTCATGATTGTGTTGATTTTCTCTTGATTGGCCTCAATACCACAATGCGATACGATGAAGCTGAGTAGCTTTCCGGATGGCACACCAAAGGCGCACTTTTCCGGGTTTAACTTCATCTTGAATCTTCAAAGATTTTGGAAGGTTTTCTCCAAGTCGGCGATGAGATCTTCTTTGGACTTTGTCTTGATCACCACGTCATCGACATTTGCCTCCACGTTGCGCCCGATCTGAGTGTATAAACACCACTGAATTGCTCATTTATACGTTGCTCCAGTGTTTTTCAAACCGAACGGCATAGTGATGTAGCAGTATGCGCCAAACGGTGTAATGAAAGAAGTCTTTAGGCAGTTTTCCTCCTTCAAGCTGATTTGATGATATCCCGAGTAACAGTCAAGAAAGCTGAGAAGTTCTCACCCCGCGGTTGAATCCACCACCTGATCTATTCTCGGTAGACCAAATAGGTCTTAGGGCACGCCTTGTTCAAATTGGTGTAGTTGACGCACATGTGCCATGTACCATTCTTCTTCTGGACCAGGACTAGGTTTGCCAGCCAATCTGGGAGGTAGACCTCTTTGATGAACCCGGCTGCGAGGAGCTTGGTTATCTCCTCCCAAATAGAATCTTTGCGGTCCTGTGCGAAGCGCCGTTGCCGTTGCTTTACTGGCTTGGCGTCCGGCTTGATGTTGAGGGTATGCTCGATCACCTCCCTTGGTACATCAGGCATGTCAGAAGGTTTCCAAGCAAATATGTCCTTGTTCGCCTGGAGGAAGGTGACGAGTGCGTATTCCTATTTAGGGTCGAGTCCGGTCCCGACTAGAGCAGTCTTGGAGGGGTCGGAAGGGTCTAGGGGGATCTTCTTCATGTCAGAGTCCGCTGAAATTCCTGACTTTGCTGCTTTTTTTGCTGGAACTTGATTGTCCTCAATTTCGGTTATAACGGCTTGCCGAATGCTGTTGCGTCCGACTACCTCTTCTTGGGATTGAGCCAACTCGCAGCTCTCCTTGTCGCACGTGAAGGCTTGCTTGACATCGCTGTGAAGGGAAAGAACTCTGGCTAGCCTAGGCATCTTGAGCATCATATAGGTATAGTGCGGCACCGCCATGAATTTGGCTAGCGCCGGCCGTCCAAGTATTGTGTGGTACGCAGTCTCGAAATCGGTGACCTCGAAACAAATGTTCTCCGTGTGGAAGTTATCCCGTGTGCCAAAGGTGACCGGCAAAGTTATCTGTCCGAGAGGTGTTGAATATAGGCCGGGGATTACCCCGTGGAAGGGCGCCGTACTCGGTCACAGTTCTGAACAAGGAATCTTCATCTCATCCAGGGTTTTGGTGAACAGAATGTTGAGAGCACTGCCTCCATCTATGAGAACCTTCTTCAGCTTGATGCTCTTCACGACTGGGTCTAGGACGAGTGGATAGCATCCTGGGTGTGTAACCCGATCGGGGTGATCTGCGTGGTCAAATGTGATGGGCGTCTCTGACCAACGCAAATATTGTGGGGCATCTACTGTAGAGACCGTGTTGACGTCATGTGTTGTTAGCTTCTGCTTCTGCTTGGACTCGTATGCAGACAGCCCTCCGAACATATGGTTGAGCTCATCCTAGGGTTCTTGATAATCGCCAGCTACGCTCGAATCTGCTTGTCTTTGTCCTTGTCGGCGCCATATGTTGAAGCCTGCTCGGAGGCAAATTTCTATAGCATGAAGCAGTCCTTGGCCGCATGCCTGCCCTTGTGATGAAAGGGGCAGGGCCCGTTCATCACTTTTTGGTATTCGTTGTTCCTTGGGCGTCACGACAGAGTACACTCCACGTTGGCCACCATGTTGTCCAACTTCCACCTGCGGCTGCCAGATTTTTTTTGTGTTTGCTCATCGTTGTGTTTCTAGTCCTTCTGCCGAGGCTCTTTCTTGTCGTCGAAGGCTTGAGTGACTGCTTCGGCCGAGTCGGCATACTTATTTGCCATGTCGAAGAGAGCCCTGACAGAGGCGGGAGGTTTCTGAGTGAACTTGGTGATGAACGAGGTGTCTTTGATTCCCTTGCGGAAGGCAGCGATGATGACCTCGTCCTTGATCATTGTGATCGAGTTGCGCTTCTTGGAAAATCTTTTGATGAACTCATGAAGAGACTCGTTCTTCCTCTGGTGTAGCTGATAGAGATCGTGTTCAGAAGACGACCTCTCGTAAGTCCCTTGGAAATTGGCAATGAAGCGTTCCCGGAGTTCTCCCCAGGAGCCGATTGACCGCTTTGGGAGCCCTGTCAGCCATGTCCTTGCCGAGTCGGCTAGGGCGACCGGGAGGTAGTTAGCCATGGCCTTGTGATCACCTCCGGCTGCTTGGATTGCCAGAGTGTAGACCGTGATTCAGGACTCGGGATTGGTCTTGCCGTCGTATTTTTCGATTCCTGTAGGCTTGAAACCCGATAGCTAGTCGACCTGTTGTAGCTCCTGGGTAAAGGCCGGTACGCCTTCATCTACGTGAGGACTCCGGCTCCAACTACAGCGGTTAAACTGCTCGTGGTGGAGGCCGAAGCGCTCGTTCTCGTCCTCCAGTCGGCGGCACTCATCGTCTTTGCATTCGCGGCGCCGTGCGTTGATGTCCTAGCGGAGATCGCGTCGCAAATGGCTTCGGAGATCTTGGTTGTCATGGCGGTCATTCTAGGGACGCCGTTGATTGTTGTTGTTTGGGTTGTCAAGAGACATCTGTCGTGACTTCGTGTGCGGCTGACTGGAGCTAGCTGCTCGGCGTCGCGCCAATGCGGACGAGACCATTGTTGGAGAACCCGACCAGTTGTTCGGTATGAGGGTGTCGCCCAACTATTGGTGCTGCTAATATGCAGCAGCGGTAATCATGGCTTTGATCCTTGCGATAGTTGGGGTGGCCTGGTGATCAGGCCCAAACTGGAGTGTATCCAGTAGAGTTGTAGCGGCCATGACATTCTGTTGAGGCGTGACGAAGACGTTGTGGTCGCCGACTCGAGTTTGGAGGATTTGTTGCTGAACAGTTCGCCCAGCCCTGCGTAGCTCATCGTTGCAGGTGTTGCGCTCGGCCTCCTATTGTTGTCGTAGTCGGTGGTCCTCCTCCTCTTGTTGCTCGCGTAGTCGGCGCACCTCTTGAGTGGCAGAAGAGCCCTTGGATGCCATGAAGACTTTGTGGGGTAGGAAGAAGCTTGCCAAACTGCAGTCCGAACTCCTATTCATATTGCTGTCCGACTTGGAGTCGGAATCAGAATAATTGATGGGTGTGATTACAACTCCGATCTCCGTGGATCCAATCTCGAGTGGCTCTGGGCTGTATCCGAGTTGGACCTTAGGGGATCGGTTCTGCCGTGTCTGATGTAGATTGGAAATATCTGTGATGTCACCGAGTCTGCACGGGAGATTGACAATCTCCTCCCTTCTTAGCTTGATCTCAGCTAACTTGAGGCTGAGTCTGAGTCGAACGCCGAAGGAAAGAGTTGTCCCAAGACCCGGGCATGTAGAGGATTGCTACAGCAAGTCGACGAGGGTTGCTGCGGCATCGAGTGGGCCGACCGGCGTAGAGTCGGCTGGTTCCCTGGCCAATCAAATTGAGTCTGAGTTGGTCAGGGTGAGGTTGCCGAACTTGTTGGCGACGAAGTCGAGACTCCCGAATGTGATCGTGTCTCCAGGGGAGAAGTTGATGCCGTCGACTCCGGTTGTCAAATCCATCGAGTTTGTTGAGGTTGATCTCGCCGAATCCCCTACCTGGCACGCTAACTGTCGATGTTTTACACCGACAATAAGAATATAGGGCTACTCGTTGGATCGAAACTCGGTGGACTGTAAAGGAACACGAAGAGTTTATACTGGTTCAGGCCCTCAGGATGAGGTAATACCCTATGTCCAGTTGTGGTGTATTTCCTTTGAGGATGTATGATGGTGATTCTTGTGAACCTTGATGATCCTGCCCTCAGGGGGTGCCCTGCCTCCCCTTATATACTGGGGGTCAGGGTTACAAACTAGGAGTCCCAGTCAGACTACGACCAAGGGATCTCCTTCTAGGAGTACCACGTGCCCGAGTAGGACTACATCCCTTTCCTTATCATACAAGGTAATATGCACCGAGTCTAGTTGTATCCCTCATTGCAACATTAGGCCCATCCCCTATCCGAGTGGTCATAATGCTTGTCATGAGGTACCCAGGGTCCATGACCTCCACAATTATTTATAGGTGGAAAAAAAAGACAAGGAAGTTCAAATACAAAGTTCAGAGAAAGAGAGAACAAATAATTCCACACTGCAGTTTAATGTATTGTCAAGAAGGTTAGCAAACATAGCTTCAAAAGGTTCAAAAACTGCAAAAAGGTATGATTATATGATGAAACAAATAGAGAAAATGGAGAGTAAATTGGACTCCATGGAAGTGCTGGAAGATGAAAATACAAGATCAAAACCAGTTTCTCATGAGATTGTTAATTTGGGCATAGAAGGTGTGGAGATACAAAACCTTGACTTGGCTGCCACAAAAGGGAGAAAAGAAAAAAGGTTCAGATCAATTGTTGAGAAAATAAAAGATAAGGTAAATCTATATTTGTCACACCCGGAAATTCACTAAAATTTTCAAAGCTAATTTGTGCATTAAACCCTCATCCAGGAATCAACCAAGGTACACAAATCGACAATTTGATAAATGTAACCAAAACATAATAACGACAAATACTTACAAAAGAGGCATTTAGTCCTCACACAAAAAAAAATCAGCAGCGGAATAGCAACCTGGCGAAGCTTCAGCACCAAGCCCATAGGCAGCTCAACTGAGGTATAAGCCAAATACCAAACTTCTCCTCCTCGCAAATCTTCACTCTGATGATAGTAATATTACAAGACTGAGTACCACCCACCGTACTGAACAAGCCACACTTGGAATGCAAAATAATGCAATAGGATTTCAAAGGAAAGGCATAGTATGGCTTATTATCTTAAATAGCATTTAAAATATTGCAAAATAGTATAATTTAATTAATATCAACATTGAACCAATCACAGAACAACACTCCAATATAGTTCAGGCCCAAACCAAAACTCTCCAAACTGGAGCTATCAAGTTTTCATCAATTATCACCATTAATAAGTAGTGTGGGACTAATCACAAAAAACATTGCTAGGCTGCCCATTAACCGCGGGCATGGCTATTCGAACAGTTTTACTCTGGCTAGAGGTGTACCAATTTACCCACAAGATACAATCTCAACATCATGTCAACCATGGGTCATGATACCCGAAAGTACCCGAATAGAGATTGTGACATGACCCTCCATAAAACCCGCACAACAAGAGAGCCACCCACTGAACCATCTGTCTCCGGCAGGAGCTGATTAGGCTCCCAATAGGGAGACAGCCTAGCGCCTAAAACATGGACTTATTGGCAACTGTCATGGTGGTCTTATCACTTCAGTTCCCGCCATTACCCATCCTAGCTTGTGGTTAGTACGGATATTTTTTCGCAACAAGTAGTTCGTGAACCGGTCCTTAAGTGTCATGAGCACTACTAGCACCAACCACAATCCCGGTGTTCACAACCTACCATTTAGTCAAGTTTTAGTCGACCAGATTAATTAACCAACCACGACCAACAGTCGTGAAAAGATAACCATTATTCATTAAGTAATCATGAGTGAATAAATAGTTTCCGCACATAAAATGACGCTACTGTTTCTATGCACTGCTAAGCAAAACCTAAATAATCTAGCTAGATCATTAAATAGTCATCCAGCTAGTCAATATTAGTCACCCAGGGTATCAAGACAAAGGTATCAATGTCAATTCACGGCCATAGTGTCGATGCTTTGTATCAGAAATAATTATATGAGGCTACTCACGAGACCTAAACTTGATGGATTGCAAAGTAATACGAAATGAATTTATCCTGGTTCAAGCCCTCAAGGTGAGGTAATACCCTATTTCTAGCTGTTGTGTATTGCCTTTGAGGTTTCTTTGGTGAGATTGTGATATGGTGTTGTTCTCTTCTCTGCCCCAGGGGGCTCCTTACCTCCCCTTATACACTGGAGAGGTAAGGTTACATGGTAGGAATCCCAGTCGAACTCGACCAAGGTACTTCTTTCTAGGAACACAACGTACCCGGCTAGGACTATATCCTTTCCTTGTCATACAAGGTAACATGTACCGAGTCCTATTATATTCCCTAATTACATGATCAGGCCCATCCTCTATCCAAGTGACCACAAAGCTTTCTATGTGGTACCCGGGGCTCATGGCCTCCACAGTAGCCCCTAAGACCTTCATTGTTGAGTCATAGCTGATGCCGAGTGCTCATCCTCCTTAGTGAAAATTTCCCGAGTGCCTTGCTCCCGAGTACCCATCATCTGAGTACCTTTTCTCCAAGTCCCGCTTCATATCAGCTGGCAATGAGGATATGAAGGGCTTCATAGAAAAAGTTAAATAGTGTGCACCGAGTAGGCGCACCTATTAGGTGTAGCCCCCAACTTTGTGCTTAATCGTGAAACAATTAAACATAAAGTCAAAGATCTTTAACCTTTAAATCTTTCCCGAGTGATATATTTCTCAAGAATTAGATTCTTCAGCATCATATCAGCTGGAAATATTTTTGCTCAATGGCAATTTGGCTAAGCATGTAAGCCGAGTACCACTTCATGGATTTTGACCCAATATGTGGTTAGATATACTTGAGAGATACCTGCTTCCCCAATTTTAATGGAGACCAGCTATTGATCCTTATAAGGATATATCCTCAATGCTTGTCAAATAATTCAGATATCTGAACACATGTGTCCAGCAATTAGGTTTAATCATGAAGCATATTTGATTATTTTAATCGGTTCCCATAAAATAGCATATGCACTATGATTTTAACACAGACAACCATCAACCCAATATGACATGCTATTTAAGAACTCATATCTTACAACCCATTACTGAGTAGGCCGGCCCAGACCAACCACCCAGCATTGACCTATAAATCACGGGGAGAGAGAAAAGATTCCCCTTTCTCCCCCAAATCGCCAAACGTTTCGGCTTCTAGAAAACGCGGCAAACCTCGCGCTCTCCACTCCGCCTAGGGTTTCCAGTAGCTCAAGCTCCCCTCCTAAAATCCACAGGGATCTTCATCCCCACTTCGATTCCCATTGTCCAAAAGCCTTCCCCCTTAGATCTGCACAACAAAGATGCCAATGGCACCGTTTGACATTCCCAACATGCCATCCAAGTCGTGGCTGACATCAACCACCTACTCGTCGAAGTTAGCTCATCTAAAGCGGAAGAAGTACCTCCAACCCAAGGCGCTTATCAACTGGCGTCCCACCATTGGTGAGTCTATTCCCTCTCCAGGCACCCACGAACTCGTGGTTTTTGCTTCCTTCTTCAACCGTGGATTCGCTCTTCCCGCTTTTGATTTCCTCCATGGTCTTCTCGATTATTACAAAATCAAGCTCACCCACCACAACCCCAATTCTATCCTCTAGATCTCCATCTTTGTTACTCTCTGTAAAGCCTTCCTTGGGGTTGATCCCCATTTCAATCTTTTTCGCTTCCTCTTCCATGTCAAGCCACAGCCCTCCAAATCAAAAAACCAGGTGATAGGGGGAGCAGGCCTTCAACTCTGCAATGAGATGAAAGCTTACTTGCATGTTCCCCTGAAGACCTCACTGAAAGGGTGGCACCAGGAGTGGTTCTACTGCTCGAACCTCGAGCCCTCCTTGCCGCCGTTCACCGAAAATCCCCCCACGTTACTGGAGAGCTGGACCGCTCTTCTGTTCCAAGCGGAGATGGTCCTGATGCAGCTGCTGCTAGAGAAGATTGACGCCTTGAAGGACAAGGGGATGAACAGGCCTTGGGTGGCCAGGACTTTCCAGAATCGTCGAATCCAGCCCTTGAAGGCCTGGATCCAACTTGGCTACGATTACCAGGGGAAGAAAGACCCAAGTCGGGAGTACTCGGACTTCGTCGATAAGGACGTTGTCACCGACACATTGCTCGGCTACTTCGTCAATGGAGTAGTTGAGACCTTGGACACTAAGAGGGCCCCCAAGCCATACTATCAAGATAGGCCCCGGCTGGTGGTAATGTCTTGTTTACTCATTGTCTTGATATTCGTCTGCACTGGTTGGTATGAACATGGTCGAATTGAGTCTGTTTTCATACATGACGCTTGCAGGAATACACTGAGTTCTCTTCAACCCCTCCTAGCCAGGTAGCTAGGGAGTCTAGAAAATGGCCGGCTAGCCCCTTAGCAGTCCAACCTAGCCCCAAGAGGGCTGGGAAGCAACCCATGATAGACCAGGCCAAGAAAAAGAGCATGCCAAGTAAGTCATCAGGCGTCCAATGATTAACACCCCAACAGCATAGCCCTTGACCAACAGCCCTAGGACCGTACCACCGACAACTCCTTTGCCTCAGTCGGCCAACCTAGTGCGGTGCTGACTGGGCCAAGTCCTGCAGCACCTATCACCGCGGCTCTAAGCCCGACAATAGACGACGCATCGCATCGCCACCAAGTTGGCCTTCAAGCCCTCGCGACTACTCCACCCTAGTACACAGGGGTGGAGATTCAAGACTTTTGAAAGGTATGAAGTCCTCAATCTTCAAGACTTATTGTGATGTACTGCAATATCTTGATTGTAGTGTGATCTTCCAGGAAGCCATGTGACACTGATCCCAAAGGGATTGCACCACCGACCCCCGTCGCCGTCTCCATCCTGACTTAGGCCGAGTGCGCAGAGCCCCAGCCCGAGCCAAGTACTGCACCAGCCCCTAAGGTTGAGATAGCTCACTCGGCTAGGCCACAAACTTCACCTAGTCAGGACACCGCTGCCGAAGTCCCGATCGCCGAGCCCACTGAAGACCCAGCTCCACCAGTAGATCCAAGACCCAGAACTCCCTCTCCTCCACTATCCTCGTCCTCAAATGACAATGACCTCCCCATGCTTGAAGCCCCTCCGCTGAATTTTCACCGAGTGTTCTACTAGGTCACCCCGGAAGGAGACGAGGAAACCTTTGGATTGAACGAGGAGGTTGCCCAGAGGGAGCGAGTCAAGCTGATGGAGGCCGCTATTTTAGATTCAAGGAGCGTCCAAGTATGCAATTTGACTAGCTGTGTTTGTAACTTCAAGCTGATCAACTGATCTTGAATCTTCTGCAATCACAACTCGTCTTGTCTGATAATCGTCTGACTCATGCAGCAAGTTATTGAGCAATCTGAGAAGATGGGTAAGGTTCTTTCCCAACTCGCTCCCTAGCTCGCTCAACTCAACCAGCTCTAGGTCGACAAGGACGAGCTGGAAAGGACCAGAAAGGAGAGGGAAGATTGGCTGAAGGACTCGGTCAACCAGCTTCGGGATGAGAACTAGGGGAAGATAGGGACCATTAGAGGTAAGACTCCCCTCCGCCCGAGTAGCTCTAGACATCCTTCTCTATGTTCTTAATCCTCAACTTTGTTTGGCTGTAGCTCAAGAGATGAATTTGAATAACCAGTCCCTTGAGATTGAACGCCTAAAGAAAGAGCTTAAGGAGCTCGAGAAGGCGAACTCCATAGTCAACACCGAGTACGCAAGTAAGTTGCATATCTGCTCTTATACTCTGCCTAACTAGATATCTAGATTAGCTGATGCTTCTCTTCTGTGTGAGTAGCCTTCAAAGCCAATTCGCGGATCCAATTCGATGCCTTTGCTGAGGAGATCAAAGTAATAAAGGAATCACGGCATATCATAGTGGGTTTCACAAAGACTTTATTAGACAATATGTAGCTAGGCCTAGCTGGATCCAATTCCAGTTCTATCTCCCAGGTGGCACAACGTCTTGAAGAGGCTCCAGCCCTCTTGAAAGAATATGCTACTAAGAACACTGCTGTGGGTATTGCCCAAGCACTGGCCATGACTAAGTCTCTCTACCCCCGGGTACATATTGAGGCAGTTGGTGAGGGCTTTGCTAAGGGAACCACCCCAGAGGAGGGCTTGGAATTGATCAGCCAGGTTAGGCCGACTTCTCGAGCAATCGCCGAAGATCTGCCATTGTAATCATGAACTTTTAAGTAGTTGGTGTTCAAGGAAAACAAAAAAACAATGTGTACATACTGTAAATGCTTTTGCTGTTTGTTGTCATATATTGTTGAGTACGTGATCTTATCTTAGCCATCATCAGTTTTATCCGACTAGCCGATTTATGCCGAGTGAGTTGAGATCAACTTTAAAAGGCATTTGTCCCATGAGACTGTACTCAGCAAAAACGCAGCATAATCGTTACAAAACTTCATGACATAGATAAAATAAACTCAAACATTATAAACAATAGGAGACATGTTATCCTTATGTAGCCCCCGACTCACTAATCGGTTGGAACAATCGGCGTAGTGAGTCAGAGTACGAAACTTTATTTATGTATATATGAAAGGACTACAATACTCAGTGTGGAGGCCATGGGCCCTAGGTACCTCATGGGAAGCTTTGTGGCCACTCGGATAGAGGATGGGCCTAATCATGTCATTAGGGATACAATAGGATTTGGTGCATATTATCTTGTATGAGAAGGAAAGGGATATAGTCATAGTCAGGTACGTTATATTCCTAGAAGGAGATCCCTTGGTCGAATCCGACTGGGATTCCTAATTTGTAATCTTGCCTCATCAGTATATAAGGAGAGGCTGATGAGGACATCACTCCTTTGGATACTTACAAAAATCCTCAAGTCATTATGCAAGGGCCAATTACTAGAGCTCGGGCACGACAATTGAATCTCCAGGTAAACTCGTTTCTAAGTTCTTCTTTTGGTGACTACGAGAATAGATTGCTACCTAATGATTTAATTATGATTAGGAACCTTGGAGAGGACCAGGAAGCACTTGGAGAGAGGCTAGGAGGCGGACAAGGCCAGCAAAGGCATTCAAGTCAAGTTCGAGACCCAATTCATATCGAGCTCGAGTCCATCTCAGATTCCAGGAGCAGTCCATACTAAAATTGTCGTCCAGATTGCATATGAACTCCGTTTTTGATGTTCTACATATGTACGGAAAGCTAAGGAGATAAGATTTCCAATGGATTTGGTTCCATGTCGAAATTCCTTACGAGTCAAAAGATATCATTGAAACAATAGGGCAAACAGAATTTGCTAAGGTGCTGCGTCACCGTCTTTTAGGCCGTTGGGCCTTGTATAGTGTCAGAGTCCATTAGGGATGCGTCTAGGGGTCCTTGGCTGACCCTAGACCCTATATATTCAGTAGAAGTCATTGAGTTAGGGTTGGGTTTTGCTTAGATTATTCTGCCATTGCAGTTTCGCCATCTAGATCGGTTTGTGGAACCCAACTTTGTGTGCTAAACATCCATCTGCAATTTAGGTTGTATTTTCTTTGTTCTTGCAAATTTCTTCGATTGTTTGTAGGAGCAAAACCTTCGTGGTTAGGTCGACTGCGTGAGAGTGTGGCCGATAACGACAAGACGCACGGGTGTAGCGAATGCGAGGTGACGATCCACTGATCGGAAGCCTCAAAACGTGAACATCCACACGTCGCCAAATCAAACCTATCGGAAGGTTGGGCACCTAGTCTTGCATTAGAGGCAAGGTACCCCCTGGGGCATACAGAATCTCACCAGAGAAACCTCAAAGGCAATACACAATAGCTGGAAGTAGGGTATTATCTCACCTTAAGGGCCTGAACCAGGATAAATTGTTTTGTGTTCCTTTGCAATCCATCAAGTTTAGGTCTCATGAGTAGCCCCATATTATTATTGCTGATACAAAGCATTGATAGTTGGCGTGCCAGGTAGGGGCTTCGTCGAGATCATCTTCATCAAGCCTGCTACGGTGATTTCCAAGATTCATGAGTCTAGGGACAACTCTTTCTCCTGATGTTTGACTCAAACTCAGCTTTGAGCCTACCGAGACCGGGTTATGGGATGAGGAGATCGTCAATCTCCCATTCGGACTCAACAATGCCACAGATAATTTCAATCTTAGTCTGATGCAGCAGATCCAATCCCTTGGAGTTCGGCTCGGATACGGCCCAAAGCCCTTCGAGATCAGATCTAGGGAGGTTGGAGTCGTAATCACCCCCCCTAAACTATAGCATTTTGGCAAGCTTTTCTCCACCGCGTGAAGTGTTCATGGCGTCGAAGGGCTCAACTCCCACACAAGATGCACGCTGACTATGCGATCATCAAGAGGAGGAGGCTCGCTACTGCGCGAGCAACAGGAGGAGGACACACGATGCCTGCAAGCTGAACGCGATGCCCGAAACGACAACTTGTGCAAGGCTGGACGGACTGCTCAAGAAGAAATCCTCCAAACCCGAGTAGGCAACCATGACGCCTTTGTGACCCCACAACAGAACGTCGTGGCTGCTGCCACATTGTTGGACACCTTGCAGTTCAGGCCCGACCACTAGGCCACCCAGACAATCACAAGGATCAAGGGAATGATCACCGCTGCAGCTTGCCAGCAGCGACAATAATCTTGAGACATTCTCGTATTATCAAACAAGACGGCCTCTAATACGGTGGTTTCATTTGCCTCAGCACGGCGCCGAGCGGCTGGCTCTAGTCAGCATCACTCGAAGTCACGACATACGTCACTCGGCAATCAGAACAACGACTGACGACGATGCCATCATGACGACCGCTGTGGCAACCAGGATGCCCGACGATGACTACGGTGGGATCTCCGCCATGACATCAATGCTCGACGCTGAGAACACGAGGAGGATGAGCGCTGCCAATTGGAAGATGAGCATGAGCGCTTCAGCCTTCACCACAAGTGATTTCATTGTTGTAGTCGTAGTCAGAGCCCTCACCCAGATGAAGGAGTACCGGTGTGCACCCACGAGCTACAGCAAGTCGACTAGCCATCTGGATTCAAGCCGACCGGAATAGTGAAGTATGATGGAAAGAACAACCCGTAGTCTTGGCTGACAGTGTACACCTTGGCGATACGAGCAGCTGGAGGTGACTACAAGGCCATAGCTAACTACCTACCAGTCACCTTGGCTGACTCGGAAAGGACATGGCTGACGGGGCTTCCTAGGTGGTCAATTGGCTCCTAGGGGAACTCCGTGAACGTCTCGTCACAAACTTCCAAGGAACTTACGAGAAGCCATCTTCCGAGTACGATCTATACTAGTGCCACCAGAGGAAGAATGAGTCCCTCCACAACTTCATCAAGCGGTTCTCCGAGAAGAGGAACTCAATACCCAAGATCAAGGACGAGGTTGTCATTGCCGCCTTCCTCAAGGGAGTCGGGGACACCCCATTCATCGCTAAGTTCACTCGGAAGCCTCCAAACTCTGTCAAGACTCTATTCGATATGGCGAACAAATACGCCAACTCGGCCAATGCCATTGCTGAGGCCCTGGATGACAAGAAGGAGCCCCGACAGAAGGAGCAGAAGGACAACGACGATGTGGCCCCCGACTAAGTCCGGCAATCACAAGCGTAAGTTGGACAACGTTGTGGCAGCTGTTGAGCCCAGCTGACCACAACCCCTGAGGACAGACAAATACCAGAAGGTCATGAATGGGCCCTGGCCTTTCCACCCAAAGGGGAAGCGCGTGGCTAAAAATTGCTTCATGCTCAAGAAGTTTGCTTCCGAGCAGACATCCACGTCCGGATACCACAAAGACAAGGAAAAGCCAAACTCAGGCGTAGCCGGGGATTATCAAGATCCATAGGCTAAGCTCAACCACATATTCAGAGGGCCATCTGCGTGCAAGTCCAAGTGAAAACAGAAACTAATAGCCCGAGAGGTCAACACGATCTCGTCAGACGCCCCTCAATACCTGTGTTGGTCAGATACGGCAATCACTTTTGACCGCACGGATCACCCCAACTGAGTAACTCACCTAGGACGTTATCTACTCGTCTTGGATCTGGTCATCAAAAGCGTCAAATTGAAGAAGGTTCTCATTGATGGAGGAAGCGCTCTCAACATCTTGTTCGCCAAGACACTCGATGAGATGAAGATACCTCGATCTAAGCTGCGGTCGAGTACAGCTCCCTTCCACGGGGTAATCCCCGACCTCTCTTCTACTCCACTCGGACAGATCACTCTGCCAGTTACTTTTGGCACGTGGGAAAATTTCCACACCGAGAACATCTGCTTTGAGGTTGCCAACTTCGAGACCGCATATCATGCTATACTCAGACAACCTATGCTAGCCAAATGCATGTCAATGCCTCATTATACATACATGGTGCTCAAGATGCCAGGACTAGCAGGAGTACTTTCCTTGCGCAACGATGTCAAGCAAGCCTTCACCTGCGACAAGGATAGTTGCGAGCTGGCCCAATCTCATGAAGCGGCAGTCAGACGAAGAAAAATCCGACTAGCTGCAATAACTGCAAACGAGGACGATCAAGTTCCAACAAAGAAAGCAGCCACGTTAGGAATTTCAGTGGATTTAGAAATGAAGAAGATCCCCTTGGACCCTTCTGACCCCACCAAGACTACGCTTGTCGAGTCTGGACTCAGCCCCAAATAGGAAAACGCACTCGTCACCTTTCTCCAGGCAAACAAGGATATATTTGCTTGGAAGCCTTCCGACATGCCTGGTGTACCAAGGGAGGTGATCGAGCACTCCCTGAATGTCAAGCCAGATGCCAAACTAGTCAAGCAACGACTACGGCGCTTCGCACAAGACCACAAAGATGCTATTCATGAGAAGATAACCAAACTCCTTGCAGCCGGGTTCATCAAAGAGGTTTACCAACTGGATTGGCTGGCAAACCCAGTCCTGGTCCAGAAGAAGAATGGTAAATGGCACATGTGCGTCGACTAAACCGACTTAAATAAGGTGTATCCTAAGGATCCATTTGGTCTACCCAGAATAGATTAGGTGGTCGAATCAACTGCAGGATGCAAATTACTCAGTTTTCTCGACTGTTACTTGAGATACCATCAAATTAGCCTAAAGGAGGAGATTGCCTGAAGACTTCTTTATCACACCATTCGGGCATACTGCTACTCACTATGCCGTCGGGTTGAAAAATACTGGCGCAACGTATCAAGTGCCATCCAGTGTGTCTTCACACTTAACTCGGGCACAACGTGGAGACATATGTCGATGACGTGGTGATCAAAACCCAAGTCAAGGAGGACCTTATCGCCAACTTAGAAGAAACTTTCAAAGGCTTCGAAGATTTAAGCATGAAGCTAAAACCCAAAAGTGCGTCGTCGGAGTTCCATCGGGAAAAACTTCTCGGTTTCGTCGTATCGCAATGTGAATCGAAAGCAAATCCAGAGAAATCAATATGCTATCAAAACATGGCGCCCCCAACTAGTCTAGAAGATGTACAGAAGCTGACCGGTGCATGGCGGTACTCAGCCGATTCGTTTCCCGACTCGGTGAACGGGGTATGCCCATTTTCAAATTACTAAAGAAAGTTGAAAATTTTCAATGGACGCCAGAAGCTGTCGTAGCCCGATTTTTTGGGAATTAAATATTAATTTTCTAGAATTTATATTAATTATAAAGCAAATTAATTAAGTAAAGTAAAAATGGGGAATAAAAATTTCTTTAATAAATCATGGTTGAAGTTATTTTTAATAAATATTTGTGTGTAATAAACCCTCTGAAATTTTCTCGGATTTTTGGAGCTCAAATTAATTTTAATATTACAAAGATCAGTTCAATTAATTTTAAATAAATTCTTTCCCCAATTTCGGGTCGTTCTTTGCCCAGACCCTTCCATCTTATTCATTTTGCCGAAACTCGGGTTGTCGTCCCCGAATCCCTAATTCTCTAAAAAGTCTAACTCCGAAAAAATCCCCGAAGTTCCAAATCCGAGCGTCTTGAATATATTCAATTCCTTTAGTAAATATCCATATTTCCTTTTTATTCAAATGTCCTTGGTCTCCACAAAAAAACCAAATCCTCAAATACTTCGGAGTGTTACCAATTCCTGGATTGCATAAAATATTCTCGAGATTTCCATTCTCGAAAACAATACCAAAATATTTGAAACATTCAAATATTCCAAATGTTTCCCTAAATTCCAATATTCCAAAATTCCGAGCATTTTCACAATTACCGATGCTCCAAAAACATTCCCCCTAAAACCCTAAATGTCTTCATTTTTGTCCGAATCCCAATATATATATATATACATATAAATATATGCAAATATTCTGGGTATCGGAATATTCCCAAAATTCCGAATATTTCTACAATTTTCTATTCGGAAATATTCCTCGAATTTATAAATTCCAATTTTCTGAATTTTGGAATTTTTCCCAGAAACCCCCTCTCTTTCTTTTCTCCTCCCATCCTTCTTTTTCTCTTTTTTCTTTTTTTCCCTTCCGTTCATCTTCTTCTCCCGCCTCCTCCTCCTCTCATTTTTTTTCCACTGTCTATCTCTCTCTCTCTTTTCTCTCACGGCTTGCATCGCGGGCCTAGCCAAGCGCCTACCCTCGCCACAACCGGTCTCCGCCGCACCCGCCTACGCGCCTACCCCCAGATTTAGCACAGCCCGCCGCCATCGCTCCTGGCCTGCACCGCACCGCCGCGTCGCCCCGCCGAATCCACCACGATGTCTCCGTGCCGCCCTAGAGTCTCTCCCCTATAAAGCTAGCTGTTATGCCCCGCCCCGTGCCCTAGCCACCATCTCCGCGCGCAGCCCAGCAACCCGAGCCGCATCCTTGCTCCACGCCGCTGCCACCGCGCCTCAGCTTGCCGCCTCGCCGAGGTAAGCAAGCCGCCGCTGCCATCTCGCCGTCGCGCCGCCATGCCTTGCGCCGCCCGTGCAATCGAGCCACTGCCGCCTCTTGCTATCGCCCAGTGCCACAGCCACGTTTTGCTCCCTAGCCGCCACTTTTCCTTTGCAAGCCGCTGCCGCCGAAGGCCGTCATCATCTGGTGAGCACCCCGTCCCGCGCCCTAGCTGTCTCTGGTTCATCGCCGTCGACTCCATCCCCCCCTGCGCCTCACTTTCCTCCATCTACTCGTATCGCCGCTGGGTGCCGTCGTCTTCGCCGTTCCTCCGCCGTTCACCGTCGCCTACCCTGGTCGTGTCAGCACCGATGCGTCGCCGCCGTCCACCGTCGCTCGCTGCCTTTGCTATGCCTGCTTCGCCACCGCCCTCGTCACCCTACTCTGCCTGCCACGCGACACCATGGCCCTCTGGTGAGCCCTTTGCCGCCAGGGTCACTGCCGGCAGACCCCACTGGTACTCCCTCCCCATGACGCTGCCGTGCAGGCCCCACGGCATCTCTCCTCTAGAGGATGATTAATGGGCCTGAGGCACAGTAAACCCTAACCGCTGGATCATCCCAAGCCGATCGAAGCCATCCAATATACATAAAGCCCCGAAATCAATCTCAGCTGCCCAATCCATCCAGATCGGATCCGAACCATTAGATCTTTAACCTCTCGGCTATGCCATTGCAGCCCTAAATGCACAGTCACCCCCCACCTCATCGCCACCTCACCCTTCCTGCCGCGTGGCATCCTAGTCACCAAGTCCACCTCAACCTCTCTGTTCCCTGGTCCACGGACCTAGTCCACAGATCTGTGTCCATGACAGTGGTCCCACTCAATTATCCCTCCAAAATAATTCCTCTATTAATTAATTTCCGAGGAATATTCTAGGAATATTCTTTTCCCCTTTTCTTTTTGGATTTATTCCGAATTCAATCTTCCGAAGGCCGTATCTTTTCCGTCTGAACTCTGATTCGACCTGTTCTTCTTCCTAAATTCATCTAAAATCAAGATTTACTTCTTATGTATTTTATGTACTGTTTATTTGGAGTTTCTTAGAATTATTACCATTTTACGTGTTGCATGTGCACATAATCCATTTCGGAAGATCGCGGAGTCTACGAAAGAGTTCGGAAGATTTGTTGAAGACGTTTTCTTTTGCAAGGCATGTCACATGACAATCTCCTTGAGCCTATTGATCCCATTTGTGAAATCTATTTTATTTTAAAGTTATTCATGAAATGTTTTGAATGACATTATATGGTATTTATTTATTATCCAATATCTATTGATAATTATAGCCATTTGATGTTGATATCTATACCTTGTACCCTGGGGTAATTATATGACTAGCTGGATGTTTAGTTATTTACCTGCTAGATTATTTAGGATTTGCTTAGCCATGCCTAGAAACTTAGCGTCATTTTAGTGGGAAACTATTCATTCATTTTGATTAATTAATGGATATTGGTTATTATTTTCACGACAGTGAGTCGTGGTTGGTTAATTAATTGTGCCAACTAAAACTTGACTGAAAGGTGGATTGTGAGCACCAGAATTGTGAATGTCTACGGTGCTCATGATAATTAAGACCGGTTATGGACTACTTGTTGTGGAAGCATTTACCGTACTAACCACAAGCCAAAATGGGCAACGCTAGACTTGTAGTTAGCATGTCCCGGCAGGAGAGCACCACGGTGTGTTTAGTTGATAGTGGTAGTGCAATAAATCCACAGTGCAGTGCCAATAAGACCATATGTTGGGAGCCAAGAGTTTCTCTAGCCTGGAGGTTGGCTACCTCTACTGGGACTTGGCCGGTTTCCCTTGCAGTACCATGATGTGTATTCGGGCATGTGACATGTGCGAATCGTGTCTTGTGGTAAATTAGTACACCTCTGGCCAGAGTAAAACTATTCGAATAACCACTCTGGTTAATGAGCAAGCTAGCAATGTTTTCTATGATTAGTTCCACACTGCTTAATGATGTTGATAACTGGTGGAAACTTGATAGCTCCAGTTTGGAGGGTTATGGTTTTTGGCCTGAACCGCATTGGAGCGTTGTTCAGAATTGTTCAATGCTGATAATAATTAAACTACACTGGTTTAATGGTTTTAAATGCAAAAGTTTAAAATGCTATTTATGCAAATGAGCCATACTATGCCTTTCCTTTGGATTCCTGTTGCATATTTTGCATTCCTAGTGTGGCTTGTTGAGTACGGTGGTGGTACTCAGTCTTGCAATTGCAATCATCAGAGTGAAGCTTAGCGAGAGAGAAGTTTGGTGTTTGCTTATACCCAGTTGAGTTGCCTGTGCTTGTGCTAAGCTACGCTAGTTGCCGTTCCGCTGCTGTTTTCTTCTGTGTGAGACTAAGTGCCTCTGTTGTAAGTATTTATCGTTATATTGTTTTGGTTATGTTATCAAATTGTTGATTTGTGTACCTCGGCTGATTCCTAGATGAGGATTTATTGCACAAATTAGCTTTGGAAATTCTAGTGAATTTTTGGGCGTGACAGAAGCCCAACAAGCTTTTGAAGACTTCAAGAAGTTCCTCACGTCACCATCCGTGTTGGCATCACCAATGCCCTAGGAACCACTTATTTGTATTGGCAGCAACCACACAAGTATAGCATGGTGTTGTCGTCGAGCAGGCAAAGCCAGGGCATATGCAGAAAGTTTAAAGGCTAGTCTACTTTGTTAGCGAAGTCCTAGGCGAATCTAAGATGACATATCACCAAGTCCAGAAGCTGCTATATGGCTTGCTCATAACTGTCTAGATGTTGGTGCACTATTTTCAGTTGCATCAAGTTAAAATCGTCACATCATATCCACTCGGGGACGTCCTACACAACTGCGAAGCCACTGGCAGAATCGCTAAATGGGCGCTCGAGTTGATGGCGTTTGACATCGTTTTTCAGCCATGGATAACAATCAAGTCACAGGCACTTGCTAACTTTATGGCTGAATGGATAGAGGTTCAGAGGCTCAGGGACAACAAGTCTTTTCCTAGTTCTTGTCCCTGAGCTTGTTCACCGAGTCCTTCAGCCACTCCTCCCTCTCCTTGCTAGTCTTCTCCAAGTCGTCTTTGGCGACTTGCAGCTAGTGGAGTTGGGTCAGCTGAGGAGCGAGTTGGGAAAGGACCTTACCCATCTTCTCAAACTGATCTACTACTTGTTGCACGAGTTATGTTTCAGTCAGACAAGACAAGTAACAATCACAAAAGATTCTAAGAAACTGCAAATCAGCAAACACAGTTGGATGGGCTACGTACCTAGATGCTCCTTGATGCTATGATAGCAGCCTCCATCAGACTGACTCGCTCCCTTTGGGCAGCTTCCTCGTTCAGCTGAAAAGTTTACTCGTCTCCCTCTGGTGTGACCTAGTAGAACGTGTGGGGAAAGTTGGTAGAGGAGCCTCGAGCCTAGGGAGGTACATCGTCTGAAGATGAGGAGAGCGGAGGAGAGGGAGTCCTAGCCTTGATCAACTGGGTGGGTGCTAGGTCTTGATAGGCTCAGTAATTGGGACGTCAGCTACGGTTCCTGACTGGGTGAAGTCTGCAGCCCTGCCGAGTGGGTTGTCTCAGCCTTAGGGGTTGGGACAACAGTTGGCTCGGACCCTGATTCTGCGATCTCAGCTTCAGTCGGGACAGGAGCAGCTACGGGGGTTGGTGACGCTATCCCCTTGGGATCAACGTCACTTGGCTTCCTTCAAGATTATTCAGCAATCAAGATGTTGCAAAATTACTAAAGATTTTCTAAAGATTGAGGATTTTCATACCATTTGGAAGTCTTAAATCTCCACCCTGTGCACTAGGGGTGGAGGTAGTCAGTCGCGGCCTGAAGCCTGCTCCGCGCGGAGTACCGCTAGTTGTCGGGCTCATGGGCATGGCAGTCAGTGTGTAGAGCTTGGCCTAGTCGCGCCGCACTAGGTGCGGCGACTGGGGGCATGAGGTAGTCGACGGTGTGGTCTGGGTCGGTCTAGGGCTGTGCTGCTGAGTCCTTTCATTAACCGCCTGATGCCTTACTCGCATATCTTTCTTCTTGGCCTGGTCCGTCATTGGTGCTCCCAGCCTCTTGGCTAGTTGACTGAAGAAGGCTGCTGGCCGTTTTCTAGACCCACTGGCTAGCTGGCTGGGTGGGTTAGAGACGAACTCAGTGAATTCCTGCAAGCATCAAGCATCAAGGAAAGTTCGATTGGACAACATTCATACAACACATCATAAACAAGCATCAATGTTGATGAGAAAATGAGTTATTACCGCCGGGCGGGCCTGTCTTGGCAGTACGACTTGGGGCTCTCTCAGTCTCGACGACTCCATTGACAAAGTAGCTAAGTAAGGTGTCGGTGATGGCATCCTTGTTGATGAAGTCGGCGCACTCCCGAGTTGGATCCTTCATCCCCTCGTAATTATAGCCAAGATGACTCCAGGCCTTCAGAGGTCGAATTCGGCGATTTTGAAAGGTCCTAGCCACCCAGGGCCCAGTCAGCCCCATGTTCTTCAATGCATCTATCTTCTCCAGTAGCAACTGCTCCTGGACCATTTCTGCCTATGACGGTAGAGTAGTCTAGCTCTCCAGTAACCTGGGGGAATTTCCAGAGAGGGGCGCCAAGGAGGGCTCAAGATTGGAGCAATAAAACCACTCTTGATGCCACCCTTTTAGCGAGGTCTTTAGGGGAACATGCAAGTAGGCCTTCTTCATCTCATTGCGGAGTGGAAGGCCTGCTCCACTGTCGATGTTTTGTATCGGCAATAAGAATATGGGGCAACTCGTGAGACCTAAACTTGATGGATTGCAAAGGAACACGAAACAATTTATACTGGTTCAGGCTCTCGAGATGAGGTAATACCCTACGTCCAATTGTGGTGTATTGCCTTTGCGGTTTCTCTGGTGAGATTCCGATATACCCTTAGGGGGTGCCCTGCTCCCTTATATACGGGGGACAGGGTTACAGAGTAGGAATCCAGTCAGACTCCGACAAGGGATTTCCTTCTAGAATACAACTTGCCCGACTAGGACTATATCATTTCCTTGTCGTACAAGGTTATGTATGCCGAGTCCTATTGTATCCCTAATTACAAGGTTAGGCCAATCATCTGTCCGAGTGGCCCATATGCTTCTCATGAGGTACCCGGGGCCATGGCCTCCACAGCAGCCCCTGAGACCATCATAGTTGAGTCACAGCTGATGCTGAGTGCTCATCCTCCACAGTGAAGAATCCCGAGTGCATTGCTCCCGAGTACTCTTTGTCCAAGTGCTTCTTCTCCTGAGTCCTGCTTCATGTCAGCTGGTAACGAGGCTATGAAGGGCTTCATGTAAAAATATAAATAGTGTGCGCCGAATAGGCGCACCTATTAGGTGTAGCCCCCGACTTTGTGCTTAATTGTGTAACAATTAAACATAAAGTCAAAGATCTTTAACCTTTTAGTCTTTCCCGAGTAGTATACTATACAGTACGTAGACTCTTCAGCATCATGTTAGCTGGAATAATTTTTGCTTAGGGCAATTGTTGGCTAAGCATGTAAGCCGAGTTCCACTTTATGGATTTTTACCCAATATGTGGTTAGGTGTACTTGAGAGATACCTGCATCCCCAATTTTAATGGAGACCAGCTGTCGATCCTTATAAGGATGTATCCTCAATACACGGTAAATAATCAAGATACCCGAATGTATACACCCGGCTGTAAGCTTAGCATGAAGCGTATCTGATTATTTGATCAGTTCTTGTAAAATAGCACCTGCATCACGATTTTAACGCTACCAGCGGGCGACCCAATAGGGCATGCTATTTAAGAACTCATATCTTTGGCCTACTACCGAATAAGCCGCCTAAACCAAGCTACCAGCGCAGCCCTATAAAATTGCATCCCTCGCATGTCAAATGATACTCAGCGTCGGTAACCGCAATTAGCCAAAGGAATCCTTGTCTACAAGCCTTTCCGACTTACGTTTTGGATGCAACATGGTTGCCACAGATGCCCGAGTAGGTATATTGCAGGATATGCTTGCCCTCCTCATGTGTGACGTAGTGCATGAGAACTTCGGATGCGCTTCGACGATATAGGTCTTCTCTGACTACGATAAAGGTTTTGCTCCGTCGCTTGATTTACTCGGCTTTGTTGTAATCTTTAGGAAGTTTGCCTTCCAGTGAAAATCGAACGATTGGAGTCTCCTAGTCTTGAAAAATAATGAGCACCTCCGTAGATTCCAGCTTTGATGCTGCTTCCGACTAAAAGCTCTAGTAGTGGCTTGTTACCATGTTTTTTGCCAGATAGGTACCCAAATGCTATGCTAGCGCAAGATTCGGCTGGCGACCCTCTTGGGGCATACCCAACCTCATAAAATTATAGCCCAATAAGGTACCCGAACCTCGCATTAGCATAGGATTCGGTTGGCGACCCTCATGGGGCGTACCCTACCCAATAGAGTTATGGCCAAATAAGGTACTAGAACCTTGCATCAGCATAGGATACAGTTGGCGACCCTCATGGGGTGTATCCTACCTAGCAGAGTGGTACCCGAGCTCCGACTGGTGCCGGAGCTTGGTTATTAGCCGAATAAGGTACCTGAACCTCGCATTAGCATAGGATTCGACTGGCGACCCTCATGGGGCATACTTACCCAGCAGAGTTGTGACCCAATAAGGTACCCGAACCTAGCATTAGCATAGTGTTGGCGAAACGGGAATGGGGGTCCCACATTCTCCGGGGACGTGTGGACCTTCAGCCACATCAGCTCCTCCGGGCCCATATTCTGCACAATGACGGCCGGCTACTACTGGTACCCTCTAAGTGCCTGGCCTGGATGCTACCCGGCCCGGAGCATCGTCCCCGGGTGTCGCCCCTGGCCCGGGACCCGCAGTCTCAGTGCCCCATGCACGCGGAGGGCTCGTGGAGCCCTCCGCCCCGGCACGAGCCGGCTCGAGCAGGTCAGCTACCAACTAACCGCATTAATGGCGAGCGACGGGGGTTCACCCTGACGCCCGCTCTGCCCTGTGCAGTCAGAGGACTTGACCAAGTGAGCTTCATTTCCACGCTCTGGCAGCCACAGTGCACTCGTCACATCCTCACGACTTTAGCCGCCTGCAGCGGCCGTGCCACGGACGACCTACCCGCCGTGCTGCACTACTCCGGCTGTGGCTCAGCAAGCGGACGTATGCGACATGACGTATCATACCTAGCTTCCTCTGTATGCTGGCACTGTGACTCCCTTGACCTATAAAGGAAGATCCATGCCAACCGGGAGGGGGACTTCATTTGGAGACCGTTCTGCATTAAAGCCTAGTCCTTTTTTAGTTTCCAAGTCAGGGCGAGGGCCCGAGCACCCCTCAGCAAGACCTTGTAAGAGCAATCACATCCATCTCTCCCACATAGAAACAAACACACAGGAGTAGGGTGTTACGCCTCCGTGCGGCCTGAACCTGTCTACTTCCTCCTGTCTCGCTTGTGTGCCATCTCCAGTGTGAACCATACATCATCCATCAGACGTCGCATTCGTCCTGAGAACAGCTCCCCTGACCGAACCTCAAAGGGGGGTCCCCAGACTTCCCGCCGTTGGAGTTTCATCCTCCGACACATAGTGGTCGATGTTTTTACACCGGCAATATAACTATAGGGCTACTCGGCGAGGGGAAACTCAGTGGATTGCAGAGGAACACAAAGAGAGTTTATACTAGTTCAGGCCCTCAATGTGAGGTAATACCCTACGTCCAGTTGTGTTGTTATTCCTCTGAGGGGTTGTGTCGATCAATGATCATCTGTCCTTATGGGGCACACTGCCTCCCTTATATACTGGGGGACAGGGGTACATGATAAGGATCCTAGCAGGGTACGGCTAAAGGATTTCCTTCTTAGAGATACCTCTTACCCGATCTAGATTGTATATTCCTTATTATACAAGTCAAAGCCTGCCGGGTGCTACGATATCTCTAACTACAAGACTTGGCCCATCCTCTATCCAAGTGGCCCATATGCTTTTTTTTTGATGAGGTCCCGGCCTATGGCTCCAAGATCCCCTGAGACCTTCATAGTTGAGTCCACAGCTGATGCCGAGTGCTCATCCTCCACAGTGAAGATTGCCGAGTGCATTGCTCCCGAGTACTCGTTGTCCGAGTGCTTCTACTTCCGAGTCGCTTCATGTCCGCTGTAGCGAGGCTATGAAGGCTTCATGTAGATATATGAATATGGCACCAAATAAGGCGCACTATTAGTCTTAGCCCCCCGACTTTGCGCTTAATTGTGAAGAACCAATAAACATAAAGTTGCAAAGACTTAACTAGAAGTCTTTCGCGATTAATTTATACTGGTATATGAGACTCTTCGTATCATGTCAACCTAATATAATATAGTGTTCCCCACCAAAAACCACCGGTGGATGCCAAAAACTTGTATTCGTTGATCGATTGAACATACGAAGGCCTGGAGACGCTTAGCTCCAGTGCCAGTCACCTAAAATTATTAGCGTTTGTAGCGTGCCACTCAATTTACCCCCAATTGACAAGGAGATGAAGAAATTATACTGACCAAATCGGCCAGTAAGCCATGACGCAATATTCCTTTCAGCGATCACCGCTATGCTCGTCCCGCGGCCCTCGCTGTACTCGCGGTCTCGCTCCCGGGTCTCGCTTGCCTCTTCCCGAGTCAGCAGCAACTGCACATCGGCTATCCGCCGATACAGGCGGAATAAGTACTTCCTCGTAGCCGAAGCCGATGGCACCTTATCGCTAGAAACCGATAGCCTATAAACAAATGGATAAGCTTCAGTATAACATGTCGCATCGCTAGAAGCCGATAAAAATTTAGATAAGCAAAAACAGTAAGCCAGCCGACTGCCCGAGGAAACACAGATGGCACTCGCTAGGAAAACATGATAATATAGAACAAAACAGTAAGGAAATAACAGTCGTCTTTACTAAAAAAGATACCTACGGCTAAAGCGCTCCGATAGAACGTCGATATACACGATCAGTCCAACAAGGGAAATCTAATTAGCGATCTCGTAGTTCAAGACCTAACGGATGCAGCACAGATCGATATATAAGGAACCTCAACAAGTCGATAACTAACTCAACTGTGCAATGTAAAATATAATTACCGGCCTAGCCATTCGATAAGACGCTTCCTGCAAAAAACATCAAGCCTAGCAGAACATTCATCGTTCAGTTCAGTAGTCCGTACCCAACCGATGCACACGAAGTATATAAATCGCCCCCAGAAACTTGAATAAGATCTACGCACGGTATAGTGTTACCGATCGGCAAGTCGGACCGAACCGACCGCGTACAGTCGCAGATTACACCTGGTAAGGTTGACGAGTCTTACCCTCTCGTCAGAGTCGGACCCAACCGATGCAGCCCCCGCTCGAGAAGCAAGAACCCGTCGAAAGGTGCACTGCGTCCGAACGTGAACGATTCAAATTAGTTTACTAGAAGGCTCCTCGACCAGTTTGTACCAGATCCGGATTTATACCCGAGTTACATGAATCTCATCTACTTGCTAGACACGGCACCCATCACACTCTATACCATCCGATAAAATGTGCAAAACTAACAAGCCATACATTGAAGGTGAGAGAGATGGAACAGATGTGGGATTTGAGAAGGATTAAATCGGAGACGATATCCTAGGTTTCCTAAAAATATCAAAACTACCTAATTATAGATTAGCTATGTCGCTACACTGCCATAGCGCGTGTCTTCACGATTCCTCCCGAATCCGAGCTTCTTCGGATTTACTCATTACTCATCTACTTCTTCTATCATATCTTCTCGTTAACCGCCATCTCCAACGCAACCTGCCAATCTTTGCACTTAACACCTACTGCCCCCCAATCGGATTTATCAAACATTTGAAATCTCGTTTGGGCCTCAAATTCTTCCTGCCTCTTGAAATTCGACTATCTTTCTATGAGCCAATAACCTTTACTTTACTACGTGTGCTAGGCTCTTTGATCTTGACTCTGATACTAATCTTCTTTCCATTAACTCCGGAAGCGTCACTCAACCCCTCATTGCGGAATGCCAACTCAGTGCCAGTCTTGCTAGCTGTCATCCAACTTAAACTATATATCTATCGTTCGAACATCACACGAAACGCTGGATAATATGCGACTGATCCGCCGGGCTTCTGTACCATTACCTAATAGCTTTATAGTATCTTACTCAACTCATCTCGCACTTCCCATAAATAAATAACCTGACACTTGCCTTTATAGCCAATCGGCCCAACCTCAATGCTGGAGTTATAATTCATTTAGGCAATGAAAGAAAACTATGTGTAATAAGGCTTTATACACTGGGATAATAAAAGTGAGACGTCTTCAAACTCTCAAGCTTCTACAGCCGATGCCTCACCACATTTGTACTCCAAGGAATCGAGCTCCTGAACATATGTCCGGATAGTTACATCATTCATTGCCATCCTTAAAGTTTGGCAGAAGGCTGTACTCCTTTGCGTATCGACCGCAACCTAGCCCAATATCAAAGTATTATTGCCTATTGGGACTACAATAATTTTTTCGGCAACGGAACTCTATATCAAAAACCAATCTGGATATGAGATGCAGGCCGATACACTATATTGCATTCTTATTAGTTGAGCTGCATTTAAACAACTGCCGCCCAAAAAAAAATATATAGCGGCTACTCGGCGGATAAACTCGGTGCGATTGCAAAGTCAAACACAGTCAAGCGGAATTTCTGTATAGAGTTTCAGTGTCTCGGCGCAACATGTGAGTAACCCTACGTTCCAGATTGAGATATATCCTCTTTGAGGATATAAAGCAACGTGGTATTCTGATGAATTGGTTATTGCCTACCTTGCAGCCTGTAATTTTCTGTGCTCTTTCTCGCTACAATTGCTGGCGCCCCATGGCCTCCCTTATAAACTGGGGACAAGTTACAAAATAGTCTAGGGAGTCCCATCGATTCAGAACCGCACAGGAGATCTCACCCTTAGAAGATATAACGCAGCGCCGACTAGACGATGAGTATTCCATTTCTATACACAGGCAAAGTCAGCCGCATCTAGCATATCTCTAATTACCAAGGCTAGGCCATTCCGTCTCTACTTCGAGTGGATGGATCCCATATCCTTCATGCTGCGTACCCGGCCCCATGGCACCCCACAGAGACAAACATTCTCCTTCGTCTTAGACCGAATTGCCATCTTATCACCATCTGTGACTTCTTGCCTAGATAAATCTTACTTTTCCTGGATTTCGACAATCGATAAGCAAGGTATGGTCTCGT